>JAAOAG010000349.1:0-43136 GCA_013186755.1 Fusarium begoniae
CACCCCCTCTGTCTATCCCTCATGCACGTCCCCCTCCTTCCCGTCATCAGTGCGTCCTGTGACCCTCTATCGATAAGAGATAGGGTAAGCAAGCAGGTGGGATGTCGCCAGTCAAAAAAAGATGAGCACTAATTGATGGTGGAAAATAAACGAAACATCTTGTAGCACTATCCACCACCAAACTCGATATCGTTATTATTTAGGCAGGTCACATTTGATTCGACTGCTTACGATCATTGCTGCAGCCCACTATTATGTATGTATGCATGTACTGTCCTGCATGATTCAGGGTTCCATAGGATGCTATCGACACATCCCGATGATCTTAAGAAACCCTTTCAGCCGCTGTCTGTCCGTCTTCATCCTTTAATTGGTTCAGATGCTACAGCACTACTGTATCCCTTGAACTTCTCCAATGCTCTCTTTGTTCGTTTGGCTTTTGAAAAATGAGGATGATAACCATGTCCAAAACGCCAAGCACTCGAAATCGGACATTTTAGCAAAGCTTCTGGGACCAGCGTCTGAAGAGATGCCCGTTCTCGAATTCTATTGGTAACTTGGTTATTGGTGGCAATCCAGTCAACTGGCGGTGACCATTAAACTTCCAGCCTCTTTTTCTTCGTTGCCCTCTTTCAGCCGCCAGATCCTGAATGGGAGTATTGCTTGTCTCGGTGTTTTCGGGTGCCTGGGGCAAGTCTAAAATTGGACGGGCAACCCGGCGGATGCACACCTCGCTCGCCCTTGAGTTCTAATTATCTCATCGCTTAGTTAATACCGTTTTCTCGCATCGGTACCAAGGATCACGATAGAGATGCGAGAATTGACCTGCATATACACTAAAACCACGCAACCAGCCGCCTCTAAACCAGCCGCCTCTAAACCAGCCGCCTCTAAACCAGCCGCCGTTTGCGCCTCATCGCCTTGACAGCTCCACTTGGCGTTGAGGATCAACATCGAGGGTCTTTCTTCAACTCAATGCCGCCTGGCTCATACATCATGACAAGCCATACTGAAGGTTTGGCACGTCTGTCCAGCCTCGAGCTTCTAGATGGACTTACCTCCAGTGCTATTTCCAGGCACCAAGTACGAGACATTCTCTTCCCGAAATAGCATGGAACATGGGGATTCGCCAGAAGCTTGCTCCTCAGGAATGGATGAGCCACAGACCAGCTTACCGCCTTTTAATCGTTTCCAACCGCTGGTTGCTGGGAAACAAGCGCCTCTTTCAATATTATCGAATACTATGCCCATGCCTGGGAAGCACAGTGATTCTCGATACCGCTCTCATCAGTCAGTGTAGATAATCATCTCACTTGATATGTACGGATACGGTACCTTAATCGTTCCTGGACTACTGTCTGAGCCTTCATCCTAGCCTCTGGCCTGGTCTCCAGCCATGCCACCAAATGCAAGGCACGGCGCAGGTTGACGGCAGACCTATCCACCAGAGTAACATGGTCTCAAAGGATGTCACACTTGCACCCTTGACCTAACTTCCATGTGCTGGCTTGCACACCAACTTGACGTTGACGACGACATTTGGTGACTCTTCTTGGGGGGACACGCAGTTGAGCCCCGCGTCCGCTTATTCCGACCACACCCATGTGACGACTCCCTCCCTCCAAAAGCAGGGGAATATCACTCACGGGTCGGGAGGTGGGCGACCGGTGAAGCAAGGGACTGCGACTTGACTGAACCTGCAACCAAATCCACTTGTTCGTCGATTTCGAGTATGTGTTGCCAGCCGAGATATCTCGAATTTGCCCTAGGCTCCATCCTCCCCAACCTCACCATTCAATGTTTTGCCGTGTCCTGGAATTCTGACAGTTTCTGATTGTCTCATCACCTTCCACATGGACCCTCAATTTCATATCGTCTTGAATTGTCTTTGTTTCCAAGCCACATGCTAGTTAGTGCCCAAGCTAACACTATTGCCCGATAGAGGCCCACAGCATTTGTCAATTACCTGTCTTGTCCTGAACTTGTCTCATCTTGTCTTTAACCTCTCTCGTTCGGGCCTTTGATCCTTCACCGCTCTTTTATGCTCAAACCCAAAATTCGGAAGCCTTAACTGTTTCTGGTGGATCTTCCATCGACATGTCTCTCATCGCCTCAGCCTCACTCACTGATTGACCTTTAAAGTCGATTCTCAGATCAACCGGCCTGCGATCGGGAAGCTGAACTTGGATCTGAATGCAGCTAACTCTAGTGGGTTGGGCTTCCTCGAGACGGTCGGGTTCTGAACCCGACTTGTCCTCAACAGACATGGCCGCTACCCATCATGACTGCATGCACCTCAAGGGCCTTTCATGCAGGTATCCTCATTCGCGTGCGTGGTTGCATGTACGTATGTACGTCAAAGTCTCATGATTCGATTCACGATCTTCCTGTGCAACCCTTGAAGTTTAACTATCCCTATCGCATATTGTGCGGAGGTGTAGTAGTCCAAGTCTGACGGCCCATCATTCCTCGGTTCTGTGCCCGTGTCCAATATCTTTGTTTATCAGTTTCTCGGTTCTCTTCGGTGCCTTCAACCTGGTGTGCTCGTGCTGATTGCCCCTCCCATGCTCCATTCGGGGAGTTATGGTGAATCGTACTGTTACACAAGTATTGCTTTCCTACTGTGTCTCTTTGGGGCACCTCTGCATATCTCGTGACTTTGTCCGTGTGTTGGAGCCCGAAGTGTTCGAATGATGAGCTCTGGACGCCACCCTTCGTATGCTCTCACGACTCACATCTAGACCTAGCTTTGAGGCTCCGCGATCAACGCCAAGTAGTTTATCGCCTTCAGCTGGGGAACATCCCCGCATGTGATTATCCTGCATACTAGGCTACTGATACTCCAGATCTAGTAAGAGCTGACATCATGATGGTTCTAGTGTCGATCCCCAGGGTCCTTGCCAAATCGTATTGTTGATGCTTCGACATGGTCTGCCCCACGGCTGACCAGGAGTAACCTCCAGCTACCGTGTGGGTTTTTTCTTTTCTTTTTAAATACAATGTGGTGACTCTTATACACTGTTATTACTGATATTTAGCAATTGGATTATTTGTTACGAACCTTGAGCTGCTTTCAGATTCCAGGTGATGAGTGGCCATTGTCTGGTTGGTGCTGCTACAGGGTAATTTACTTTAATAGCCAATACATCTGTCTGTAAGACACACCACAGGCAGAAGCGCCGCTCTTTAGAGTGTCTAATTAATGTAATAAGCGTAATGGTGAACTTGTCTCTTCATTTCATAAAGCTGTCTATAGAGAGACAAGCTCAGTATGACAGCAAGGGTGTCGTGTTCTCAAGCTCAGCTCATTTACACGCAAGGATTCAACTTTCTCACATATTCGGGATTCAACCTCTTTAACCATCAGATCTTTCAGTTCAAGAGGACTCAGAACAGATATCTGAAATGTATATCATTAAAACATATTGATTTTCGTACATAGTCATATCTAACAGTATTGGTGTATAATGCGAGTGGTTGGCAGAACATCCCATGAAAAACACCGCAAATTCGTAGCCAAGTATCCATGTTATAGATTCTTTTGCCTCATCAGGCCCAACATGACTAAATGTAGGGCAAAGCAACAATCAAAAACTTCTCATATAAGTATCAATGCTCACAGCATCATGGCACGCCGGCTCTTAAATATCTAACATACTCCTGATTTGCTGGGGAGGAGCATTAATGGAGTTGTTTGTCTCGGTGCTATTGCTGCGACCGGTAGATCCGGGACGCCCGGAGGATCGACCCCGGCCCTGTCCGTCCATGTAAGGAGGGGGAGGGGGGCCGTCGAGCCCAAGTTGCGCTTCACGGCGAGCTCGGTCCTCGGCGAGGTTGTTGGGGAAGAGAATACCGGCGACGGCTTCCATATGGCGCTCATGACGGCGACGTTCGTTCTTACCAGTGTACGGCTGGACAAACGTTCGCGAAGCATTGGAGCTAATGGAAGCAGTGCCAGCCCGATCAGAGCGTGGGTTGTTGGAAGCGTCCAGAGGGCGATGGATGTGGCCCATCTCGATATCACCATCTCTGGCAGCAGCCAAAGCTTCCTCACGCAGGTCTCGTTCCGCATCTCCCTCAATACGCCGACCGGTGGCTCTACCACCTCCAATCTCATTAACATTGCGAGTAAGCTTGTCCTTGAAGCTGAGGAGATGGTCACCCCTGACACGGTGCCACCAGGCAGGCTTGTTGACGATGCCAAGTTCTCGGTTGATCATCTCACCACGCTCTCGTCTCTGGCGGATCAGACTCTTGTCCTCATTAGGGCTGAAGAAACCGTAGAGATACTGAATGTAAAGGATGAGCAGAGTGGGCAGGAAGCCCCAACAGTAGATCACAGGAATATTTCCATTGTACTTGACAATGGAGTAGTCAAACTCCCATGAAATGAAGGCCTGATACGCGATGGTAGCCGCTGACAAAGGGATGATAAGCCAGAAGCGGAAAGGGATGTATCGAAGAAAGCCAACAGCGCGGTTGACGATACCGCGGTGTCGGGGCTTATAATGCTTGATCGAGTGGTGGAGGGAAAAGACGATGGTGAGCCAGGCTACCACGAGACAGAAGGCACCGACCTTGAACCGAGTATTAGTTGCTCCAGGGACCGCCTTAGCCAATGTCTGCTCCTCCGAGTGCTGTAGTTGGGTGAATTTCCAGCTACGGGGAACAACCATGAAAAAGTTCAGCCACAGCCAGAGGTAAAACCATAACGGCAACCAAAACTCAACCTTGGAACGACGGTCATCATCGCGCAAGATAAACGGATTAGGATCGACGTATTGCCTTTCTTGCCAGGAGCCCCAATGACGAACAGCTTCCCAAGTCATGGCGACGGTGCCCATGCAGAGGAGGTACCAAAAGAAGACATTGACAGTGATGGGCAATTCCTGGAGATAGTACCGATCGATATCAATGCCGACAAAGAGACTGATAAGAGCCGCCGCCGCACTGAACAAGGCCCAGTACCACTGCCAGCGACGACCGATGGGATAGAAGCGCGAATCGCGTGGCACGTAGAGTTTGCCATGCTTGGCCAGGACAGTAAGGTTGAGAACAAGAGCAATTCCAAAAGCAACAGCGAACCCAATTCCGACAAAACCACGAGTCTTGATGTTCTCGATCGCGGAATAGCACTTAGTGGCATTGGTCCATGTACCGTTCGGGAAGACGTAAGCCGGAGTGTAGGGCGCAAACGTCAGGTAGCATTTGGAGTTATTGGAGATGGTGTTGTTGCTGTAGAATGTGTAGTTGAAGTATTTGAGGGTGGTGAGGTTGAAGTGGACGCCGCCGAGAATGGTGTCGCTGCTGTTACCCTTGTCACCCTCTGGCCATTCATTTACGGCACGAGCCGAGATATGGGCAAAGGCCTCGAGCAACCCATTCATGCTGGGCAATTGATGTCCAAGTTGAAGCGAGTGCGTGCTATTTCGGCTGCCAATGCGCTCTGAAGGGTATCCCGGTCGTTTCGAGTATTGAGGAAATCACCAGAAGCGCAAGACCCGGACGAATCTTGAGCAGATGCTGTGTAGTTGTCGCGATGCAATTGCTTATGTGTATATGGGCAATTCACCCTTGAGGAATCGAGAGGGTTGCCAATCAGTAGAAAAGAGTCGATTCAACAACGGAACGCATCAGGACATGGCTCAAATCGACGAAGATCTCAACCAACAAGAGATACGACGACGTCGAGATGAAGGAAGAAAGAAATGAGAAGTAGGAGGGAAGTGGTCAAGAAAAACAAAATGTCGTTGGTTAGATGCGGATTGGATGGCAATGGGATATGCCGGGCATGCCGTTGCAATGGAGAAACGACTCGCGGTTGAGTGGATGGCAGTCATCTTTTTTCTGGGTACGTATTTCCGAGGGTGTGGAGGTGGAGACGCCGAGCGGTCCGTTTTTGCATGTCGAAATTCTCTCATACTGAGATGAGATATTGCGACACGGAATACGCGGGAAATGAAGATGACGGGCGAGAAAGATCAACATTGTCAATAAGAAAATACCAAACTTTCTTGAGCGTCATTTGTATTCAAGCCCAGCTAAAGAGACGCCAAGAATGGAGGCTATTCAACTCATTAAAGCACCTGCATCATGCCATTACCCGGCATCAGAAATCAATCCACTTCTAACACCCATGTAGTGATGACCTCACTGTAGCAGGCTCCGTGCTCAGGCGTTCATTGGTTGCTGTGCCAAGCACAGGGAATTCGTCCGCTAATACCGCTGCTACTGTAATGTATGTACATACACGGACGGTTAGTAGGCACGTTTAATCCCCGCGGCGATGAGATGGATCCATTCTGCTCCGCCAGAGCCGCCAAGCCAAGGAGCTTGCTTCAAGTGCCTGAGATGCAGAATGGTCAGGTGGAAGGGTACGTACCTGCGGGAGAGCGATGCCCGAAAAGGCCAGCAAGCTTCCAGAACGCCCACCCACCAAGAGCCAATTGAACACTTTAAGCTTGCGCCAACATCACCAGCTGTCAACGGTTATAACTTTGAGAGCCAACAGCGAGATCGTGTCCGTCTATATACATCATGGCAGAAGACATCATAGCCGACGAAGAACCGTCATACATCGACTACGAGACCTTCCTCGACCCTGATTTCTCCCCCGCTTCCTTTGCGAATACGCTCGTTGTTTCGACCAATAACCCTAACGATACACCCCTCGACCTCTCTACCCCCCTATCTCGTGTTCTCTTCGATGCTCAAGAGATTGACTCACATATCGATGTCTTGACGACCCGCTCGGCCGTCCCATTGCTCAATTATACTCAGGAACAGACACAAGCATCCAGGAACATTGTTGGTGAATTGGATGGCCAGATCCGGAGCTTGAACGACAGCTACCGCCAGCTTGAGAAGGAGGTCATCGATAAGCATGCTGAGGCAGACGAGGTTCGGCTCGTTGCTCTGCGGTTATGGGAGACCCTGAAGCTTGGTCGCTCGGCTGGACGATGTTTGCAGCTTGGTCGACAGCTCGAGGTTCAGCATTCGGAGCTCGACAGCGGAACCGGCAAGGAGGACCATCGGGCCCTGGTACGCTGTGCTTACACAATTCTGTCACTACGAGAAGTGCTTGATCGTAAAGCTCCCGGTGAAGAAGGCTTTGGACTCAACCGTGTGGACGCCGTCAAGAGTCTGCAGGATACAGTCGTTACTCCCATCGATCGATCAGTCCGCGAGCGGGCGGAGCGCACCATTCGCGAATTCTCTGTGCAGTCAACCTCGACCTTTGCACAAGTCGAAGAGATCAAGGCACGGACAGCATCTGCTTTGACTGCCCTCTACCTGCTATCACCAACCACCGGTTTCAAGCCCGACAAATGGGTCCCAAAGCTGCTGCTTCAGTCTTTGGAAACCTATATACGATCGGCGCTACAAGCGAGCATCACGGCATTATCTCGTTCTCTGGGCCAACTGCCAACGCTGGATAAGGCCTTGGCTGATGTTATGACCAAGTGTCAAAACGTAGTCTCCCTTGAGGCTGTTCTCGAGACTACAAGGTCACCAGCCCATCCTCTTCTGCCCACCTCTAGCCAGCCCACCCAATCGAGCTTACTCCAGTTCCTTCTCGCACATCTTGAGACAGGAAGTCTCGCCTCATTCTTCTGGAGGACCATGGCCAGCAGTCTCGCTACGCGTGTGCAGGATATCATGAATCGTGGGGGTGTCGTAGCTAGAACCCTACGAACGAATAAGAACACGGTTGGAGACGCAATTCGGCAGTCTGTTGTCAAGGGATCCCAGTTACACAGCGCATTGGCAGGATCAAAGTCCAGAACGAAGACGGAAGTGAACTGGGACCGAGAGGTCGCTGTGATGGTGGGAAGTGTAGTAAACAATCTGCGATAAACTTGGCAGATCAGAAGCATAGGAGCGATCACAGCATCACGGAGTCTTTAGCTTGTTTGGATAATAGTACTGTTAATGAGTGTGGATTGATCTATGTGATGCATCAGGACCAAGCATATCTGACTGGTGATTGAAGCCCGTCGAACCTGTATCTGGTCCCTGTTCTAATAATAAAAGATCGCCAGGTCGCTTTCAGCGCCTCATTGATCAGTCATCAAATCCATGCCAAGTGAGCTCCAATCAGGGCACATGCTCTCCCCGCATGGAGCAATCTCACGTAAAGAGGACATATCAATCAAGGGAGGGACTTTGCTTGTTTCAGAATTGCAAACGCCTCAAAACATTGTGGACAAGACCTATCACTATCTACATTACAGTATTATTACACTTTCTTGCACCCTCTTGCATCCCATTCACCCTAAAGCCAAAACAAATATGGCACCAAATCAAGGTCTCGTTCATCCAAAGGAATATGATATCAAGGATAGCAACGTGGAGCTGATTGGGTCTGATATTGACCATCAAGTCAAGTACAATTCAGCGCTTACGGAGCCAGCCTGGAACGATGGCAGAGTTGGCGTTGAACCTGGGCTATTTATCTGGCGCATTGAGCAATTCGAGGTCATTCCTTGGCCAAAGGAAAAGTTCGGCCAGTTCTATGATGGCGATAGCTTTATCGTACTCTTCTCGGAACTGATTGGCAGTAATGATGGTACCGAGAAACTCGTTCATGACATCTTCTTTTGGCTGGGAAAGCATACGTCACAGGATGAAGCAGGTACCGCAGCGTACAAGACTGTCGAATTGGATGAGTTCCTCAAAGGCTCGGCAACCCAGCACCGGGAGATTCAAGAGGCACCTTCAGACGACTTTCTAGCACTGTTCCCACGAATTTCGATCCGGTCTGGCGGAGTTGAGTCTGGTTTCAGACACGTTGAAGAAGAAGAGGAACCAAAACAGACGCTCACCTTGCTGCGTGTGTTTAAGAACCCAGCTGCTGGCGCCAACGGGGTTGTTGTTCACGAAGTCAAGCCCACCTGGACAAGCCTTGACGACACTGATGTCTTTGTTTTGGATGTTGGCGACAAGATCTGGGTGTGGCAGGGCAAGGATTGCAGTCCGATGGAGAAGGCAAAGGCAGCCCAGATCGTCCATGACATGACTGTCGCAAAACATTCAGAGGTCGAAGTTATTGCACAGACCGAGTCCCGCTCGCGACGGATTGTCGATCTTCTCGGCGGCGATGACGAAACACCCCGCGATGGTTTCCACTGCAAAAAACCCTTTGCTCCTCGCACCACTGACAAGGCGTCCAAGAAGCTATTCAGACTTAGTGACGCATCAGGACAGCTCTCGTTCGGTCTTGTCAAGGAAGGCGAACGCATATTGCGTAATGACCTAGAAAGCGACGATGTTTTCTTGCTTGATGATGGTGGAAGAGCTATTTGGGTCTGGCAGGGAAGCGGATCGAGCGCTGCTGAGAAGAAGAGCTGGTTCAAGGTTGCACAGGCATATGTGCGACATCTACAGGCAGAGAGTGGACATGAAGATGCGTACCTCACGCCCGTGGCTAAAGTTGTCGAAGGTGGCGAAAGTCGGGCCTTTACAAGGGCTCTTGCTGCATGAGGGTATCGCGAGGCTGGTGGAGTCCGACCTGAAGTTGGGTTATGAATATGTTGAAGATTAGTTCACGCCTCTCATAGAAAACCGCGGCATGCATCGTTGCGAGGGATCGACGAAGATCTAATCCAACACTCTGTTTGCCATAGTTTGTGTCCAAACTTTGTTGTTTGAAGCCCAGTTCTGGCCTGAAAGCCGCCACCTCTCTTCACAAAAGGCGTTCTAGAAACAGGGTTATAACAAGACTCGGGGAAAGTTTAAGCCACCTTATGGAGCTTTTAAGCATATGAGCATGCTTCGTACAAGGACTTTTGTTTTCTTGAGAAGAACGAACCTCTTGTTGGTGCCTTTGTCTATATACGCCGAGTACGATTAAGAGGTCGGTAAGTGGGTGTTCACTAGCCCAACAACGCACTCGTACGAAGGATCGTCGCCTGAGGTGAGGTAAGAAGGTGCTGACTGCATAAAAGTCTTAACTCCGTCCGAATTGATGATCTGACGCGTGTTCAGAAGACCTTGCACTTATTTGAGCTGTTGATTGCTTTGCGCTTCGGCTTCGTGGTTGACGTTCCTGAAGTCTATCGACCTAATACCATTCATTGCCTTAAGAAGCTCATAGTCGAGTCCAGCAAGGCCATCAATGTCCATAGTTTACCTTGCATATAACTGGGCGGTACTTGTTTCCGACCCGTTGTCTCTTGGCGCACATACGGAAGAATCATCAATGCCAACTTGGCATAACCTTGTAGGCTTGTTGTACCAGCCATCTTGATCGTCCATGGAGCTTGAAACTACACCCATATTTCCCCTCTTTATAGCGTGAACTTTATTCTTTCTCTGACTGGGGACAAACTTGGATGAGAAATGCAACATTAGTTGCAATTGGACCGCCTTTGCCAAGGACTGATGGATTCCGATGCTCGCTGCTTGTACTGAACAAGAGAATATGCCCGTTGCTCAAAGATTATCAATCATTTGTGAGCTTATTCGCTTGGCATGTTGCGGAGCCCGTAAGACAACACTGACGAGGCCCATGTGTGTTATCTGTTAGCGTTGACTGGACCAACAGAATCATGCATGACCACACCACAAGACTCTTGGAAAGAATACGGTGTGATAGTGCATAATGCAAGAGTTGCCGCACATACAAGGCTACCTTACTTAGTTACAGTGAACAAAACGTCAAACAAGAGCCTAATAAAGTGCCTCGTGCAAGAATTATACAAGGGTCGATCGGGTAGATACCTACTAAGATAGTGCTAACTGAGTCGGCTTGTGGGGGATGCAACCCAATGCCAATGATTCAGCCAATACCAAGCCATGAGAATTACAACCAACCAAGCTTATCTTGGACCTGACGAATGCACGCCACTTACAGAGACCCGCCCATTGCGTACGTACGACGCTGCGAGCGGGCTACAGGCACTATCGATTTCACTGGCTGCTCGTTCTTGGTGATCGTCATAGAATTCTTTGCGGGTGAACCCGAACCTCCCGTAGGTATCCTACAAGAGGTCCCGGTACCCCCGAAGGCCAAATCCCATATGCTGGAACTGGAATCTGCATCAGTCTCAATAATAAACCTTAGTTACAGTTCGTTGGTTGTCGCTGCCGAGACTTGTCAGTGACAACATCGACTGTAAGTAAAGCTGCGTCACCCGCATCCACACAATTATACCAAAAAGCAACTCGATCATAAAGCCGCCGCTGGGGATCAAAAGCCCTCATAACGGGTTTCTCTCTCTATCATCTACAAAAAATTGCAACAACCTGAAATGAAGTTCACGTCTCTTATTCTCTCCGCTGCTTTTGCGGCTGCAGCGCCTCTATCTCGAAGCACTGATGTTCGACTTATCACTTACAACATTCGCCTCGCACCAAACAAGCCCCAATGGGGTGAGGAACGATGGCCAGTTCGTCGTCCACGCTTAACAGCCCAGATCAACTACGAGACCTCTGGAAGACCGGAATCCATCGTGTGCATGCAGGAAGCATTGTATCCGCAAATCCAAGACATCCAACAAGATCTGGGAAGCGAGTGGGACTACTATGGTATCGGACGGAGGGGCGGCCAAAGTGATGAATTCTCCCCAATCTTCTACCGTCCTTCTGTTTGGAATATTGACGACAAGAAAACATACTGGCTGAGCGACACGCCTGAGAAAGTTGGCTCCAGGGGATGGGACGCCGCATTCCCAAGGATTGTCACCGTCGTGCGCTTTCAACACGCCGCTACGGGCAATCGCATGGTTTACATGTGCACGCATTTCGACCATAAGGGGAAGAAGGCTCGTGCTAACTCGGCAAAACTCATTACTGATATTGCTGAGACCTGGTCCACACACGACGGCGAGACCATACCTGTCTTCATTGGCGGCGACCTCAATTCCTCCCCTAGCGGCGCGGCTTACAAGCATCTCGCCAAAACCATGAACGACGTCAAGAGCCTTGTCCCGCAGAGTAAGCGATATGGGCATTCGTCATATACTTACACTGGATTTACTACAGTGCCTTGGGACGACATGTATCTCGATCACATATTTGTGCACGACCCAACCGGCATCGAATTCAAGGCCTTTGCAGTGGTCAATTCGCGATATGAGGATGGGGTTTTCATCTCGGACCATAGGCCAGTTGTGGTGGACGTACGACTAAACCAGGTCAGTCGCAAGCAACGAAGGACCGGGGAGAAAAAGGACGAGTTCTAGTAGAGCATGGTTTCGTTTTGCACGACGGCGTTGAGGATAAGTTATGATATGATACCCGTGTGAGACTATTTAGATCTAAATGGAAATCACTCCACCAAACCAAATACTTCTTGCGCAATTGCCTACCAACTACTTGTACTGACGAGTTTCTCTCTCACACCAGTCGGCGAAAGCTTTTGAGAGGCCAGTGCCGCCCTCTTGTCCATTTTTTAAAGACACCTTGATGTCATCTGGGATGCATCCGATGCGACCCCAAGGGTAGATCAAGGCTCCGTTATTATCGGCGGTGATATCTGGTGACAGCAGTCCGAACAGCTCGCTATAAGCTCCATACTTGGGCGCTTTAAACATGAGGCCCTACATATCGTCAGCATATTTGCTCAAGAGGTAATATGTCCACTTACCATCATGAAAGACACAGGTCCGGGCATATGACGCTGAAGCTCTGTCCTCAAGAACCCTGGGTTGACAGCCTACCTCGTCAGCATCGCACTACACTTCCATGGTGCAAACTCACCACGGATATAATTCCTTGCGATCCCAATCTCTGAGATGTCTCATAGGCCAGTAGAAGATTACCGGCCTTGCTCATCATGTAGTTCTCCATCTGATCTTTGACCACTTTCGGCTCATTCTTGACCTCGTCCCAGACAAGGCCTCCCCTGGGCGTGCCCATCTGAAGGGTACTCGCAAGCCATACAACTCGAACAGTTCCCTCGTCTGCGACAACCGTGGTCTTCACCAGAAGCTCCTCGAGAAGTCGTGACAGAAGATATCCGCCCAAACAGTTCGTTCCCATCTGCAACTCATGCCCGTGTTCGGTCTTGCTACCCTCAGGAGGCATCATGACTCCAGCATTGAGCACTAAGCCATCGAGTCTTGGTTCTTTGGCGAGAAATCGTTGAGCTGCAGGCTTGATACTTGCGAGGTCGGAAAGGTCAACACATAGCGACTCAAGACGTCCTGTTGAATCAGGAAACGCTGACTGCACCTCTTTTATGGCCGACGTGATCTTGGAATAGTTGCGTGCAGCTATGTAAACGATCGCTGAGCGGGAATAGAGAATCTTAGTCAGTTCTAGACCAACACCAGATGTTGCGCCGGTGACGATGTATACCCTGGAGTTCAAGGAGGGGAGGGAAGATTCTGTGAAAGTAGGGGAGGGAGGAAAAAGTTGTGTTCGGACAGCCATTTTCTATGATAAGCCTGATGTCAAGGCTGTTATAAACGATAATGATGCTGAGCTCATGACTGAGGAGAGGGGCGGCGAGGACTTATATATCCTTTTTACCTATTGCTTCTGAATGCCATTTGTTATTCCCTTGTCTAGTATACTCAGGGCTATCAACATCATCATTGAGGCTTAGGTCGATGTCAAAAGTCTGATGTTAGCTTGCCTCATAGAAAGTGCATGGTCATGTTGAGGATCAAGTCAAGGTAATGTGGGCCCGACACGGTGATGCTCAAATTCGGTCGGAGATGGCCCACGGGATCGGCTTTATGGTGTTTTGGAACCTCCGACAGAGCCGGATTCCCGATGACCCCACCAGCCGGCGTGCACAGCGTTGGTGGTATTAGATACGCGAGATTATCATAATTATCATCATTTCTACAAACCTGGTCAAGAATTCTTCTGGTCTTACATGTTTAAAACCCAAAACCATCCTCCGCACGCCTGTGTTAAAGCTTGATTGCTTCCGATGCTCAAAATTTAATCCAGTCCTTCTGGTACAGTTTGATAACTTCCTTCAGGCACAGGAACACGAGCGCTTCGAGTGTAAATATGCTTCGCTTTCTCCCAACTCAATCCCTCAACGCAACCCCCTTTCACCGACACATATGTCTTACCTTGGCCGTCTGGCAAGACGCTGCGATGTAGGACCCTCACGCCGCACGTCTTACAAAAGTAGCACTCCAGAGTATTTCCCTCGTCTGTAGGCCGTTTCCAGACTCCGAGGTTGGACAGGACATCTTCAGAGAGAGGCCACATTCCGTCAGCTGGGAAGATGGCCGATGTACCAAAGGCAGAAGCAGATTGTTTCTGACATTCAGTACAATGGCAGCAGTATACACTGAGGGGTTGGGGTCGCGAGGCTGTGATTTGGACTGCGCCGCACTGGCATTCGATCTTGGGATTCATGATGCTATCGATGTATCAGCAAGAAACATCACCAAGAACCGATGCGTCTCACTTCAGTTACTAGAATCACGTAAGTTGGGAGCTGATAATGGTAGAAAGGGCATTTAGCACATCGTCAACGAGATGAGCTTTCTCAGATAGTAGGCATCAGCCCAAGCTGCCACACTTATCAGCCTCCAAGGCGGTACATCTGTTACCCCGCTCGAGTCTCGAAGCTATCGTGAAAAGGGTTAGAAAAGCATCAACATCTTTGTCTCACATCTCCCTCAGAAACCCCCAGCGGCGACTAAATCTCTCCAACTCTGACAGCACCAGTACGCATCTAAGGCCACGGCTCCCGACCAATAAGAGCCATGCCCGGTTAACTCAATCGGCAGAGTGTGAGACTCTTATGAGTACGCGATCTCAAGGTTGCGCTGTTCCTATAATTCGATTGCGAGCGTTTGCGAGGCTTTTTTTTTTGCAAGTTTCTGTAAAGTTGTGCCGGACAGTGTTCTCATTGCTGGGATTTCCCAAGATTCTGAAACGTCGTTGAACCAGTCGAAGTTGAGTGAGGACTGCACGGCCCCACTCTTCAGCCAGATTTTCCGCTCTTTGACGTCACAGTGGCTGTTATTGTTGCCTGCAACACCACATGTAAACTGTAAGCCTCTCCTGGTGATGCCTTCAAAAACCTCCATCACTGCGTGTCAATCGTCAAAATGCCCTCCAACGGCTCGTATCAGAACTCAAACCATCCCCATGTAGGACCTTGGACAGGCCCAATCCATCGGCCGTGGCTGTACCTCAAGAGGGCCGGCGTTGCCGCGTCGTATCCTTTACGTGGCATCTGGTTCTTCATTCAAAACCGCGAGTTCTGGCCACTCCTGGTGGGAAGGATCCTGCCAATATCTCTAATCTCGTTCTTGGTGTACCTTTTACTCTTCACGTTTGCCTTCTTGCCCCAGTATGCTTTCTTAGCGATCTTCCATGGCTGGGGCGCGTGGGTCAATGCTGTGGTACTGGTACTAGGCGAAGGATTGGTCATCATCCAGGGTCTGTTCGAGGGTTTCTTCGTTGACGAATGTCGAGTGGATGTATTTGATGTAAGTAATTGGACCGAGGAACGGCTGTTGTTTGTAGTTCAGAGACTGACAATTGTAGGCGGCTCTCATCAAGCTTGGACATAAGGATCTTGTTGCGCCACAGCGAATCCTGTTCTTGGACGCACCGAACCCAGTCAGAATGCTTGGAAAGCCCACTACTGCTGCCATCTACACTCCATGGAGCATCATCCAGATTGTTGAGCTCATTGTCTTCCTGCCGCTCAACCTCGTTCCAGTTGTTGGCACGCCTGCCTTTATCATCATTACTGGAACTCGACTCGGCAAGCTCGCTCATTATCGCTGGTTCCAAATCAGGGGATTCTCAAAGGCTGAACAGAAGACGGCATTGAGGGATCGCGCGTGGGAGTATGTTTGGTTCGGCACAGTGGCCATGATTCTTGAACTCATCCCCGTCTTGTCTCTCTTCTTTCTCCTGACCACTACAGCTGGTGCAGCTCAGTGGACGGCTCGCATCGAGGATGAGAGTAGGGGCCCTGTTGAGAATACTGATGCGGACGGCCAGGCATACCAAAACGATGCCCACGAGGACCCTCACCCCGATGCACCTCCCCCTTACACTGATTACTCCGATGATGTAGTATGAACTAGGGATAATGAAGTACTATAATACGAGTTGAGTCTTATCTCGATTATCTAGGTATTTCAGAGAACTGCCATTGGGTTCGACAGCTTGGCCCGATGCCAGTGTACTCATATTTTCTGGCGCATGACCCCCTTTCATTATTCTGACCACACCTAAGGTAGCACATTCCCTTCACCGGAAGCAGCATCTCCAAAATGGAAGGCCGGCTGGGATCCAGAATGACTGAGGCATCAAACCTTGCATCACTGCCTGCTGAGTGCTTGCCTCGCGAGAAATCGTCCCATCTTGCGTGGCTCCCAGGTGCAGGACACTGTCACCAGCTGGGGAATAGGAAGGAGCACTGGCTGCCAATTTTCAACTCGCTCAAAAGCCCATGTGATGATGACTTTGACTGGATTCCATGTGTTTGAAGTTCAAGGTACCAGTACAGTATCACATCAAATTCTTGGAACTTGGAGAGAAGGACATATTGCAATGGCAATAGAAAATAATTTGACATTAAATTGAAATACCACTTGAAAGTACAAAGCCAGACCTCGTTCTCACATTAATTGATGCACCAACCTCTTTGGTTGCTCTGGTCCAATACCTACCTACCTACCTACCTAGTACCTAGGGGCGACAACTGCCTCACGCAGTGCCCGCGCTCCTTCCTCCTCTTGTCGTGACTTCCTCACCCTCTGGCTCGCACAACTCCCCAACGCGTCATCCCCAACATTCTGCCGCTCCAGGAGGAAGGAACTCCTGCCAGCGTCCCCCTCTGCCCTGCACCCATCGTATATATCCTTCTCCTCTCGATCTTGTTCCCCAAACTTCTTCTTCTCTTCTTCATCCCACCTCATCTTCTTTTCTCTTCATCCTCAATTCTCCTCAACTCGAGAAGAGGCATCTTCTCAGTCCTCTCGTTTCTGTTGCATTCATCTTCAAGCTTTCTCTTCTCAGCTTTTCTGGCAAAGCATTTTACACTTGCCCACCAACAGCAATCATCACACATCTTCTCTTCTCCTTGTACACGCCCCTCAACCGCTCGACTTTCTTCACGTCGAAGTTGATCACCCAAGATGCGTATCGCCGCGTCTCTCGGGGTCCTTGTGGCCACCGGTCTCTTGGGTCATACTGCCGCTCAGGCAACTGACTACGGGTAAGTTACAACGCACCGCTCATCTCTGTCCGCGGCTAACCTTGAATGACAGAAACCCCAACGGAAGCCCGGTTGGTAGCTCGCCTGGCGGTTCTGGCAACACCAGTCCTGGCAACACCGACGGGTCTGGTAACCCTTCGTACCCAAGCAGCGCTGCCGGAAACGTTCCTGGCTCATTGCCCAGCAGCGTCGGCCCCGGCTCTACCGACGGCGGCTCTAACGGCCTCCCTCCTAATGGACCTAGTGGTGTTCCAGGCAGTATTCCTGGTGGTGTTCCTGGTGGTGTCCCTGGCAGTATTCCTGGCAGTGTCCCTGGTGGTGTCCCTGGTGGTGTCCCTGGTGGTGTCCCTGGTGGTGTCCCTGGCGGTGTCCCTGGTAGTGTCCCTGGTGGTGTTCCGGGAAACCTCCCTGGTAATTCTTCTCCCAATATTCCTGGTGCCGATTCAATTATCGTTCCTGGCAGCTTTCCTACCAATGCACCCCAGAACATCCCTGGATCACCTGGTTCTCCCAACACTGGTGCCTCTGGCCTCCCTACCTGTTCTCTCCGCTCCACAAAGACTATTGTTGTCACTGTCTACCCCACAGATACTCAGGACGGACAAGATTTCCCCTGGCCTGACGATTCGGATTCTGATGGCTCAGAGTTCCCATCACCCTTCCCTACCAAGCCTGCGGATTTCACTTCTCTGATGCCGGCGTCTTCTGTCCCCCCTTTTACCACGTTGACGCTCGATATTTGGGGTCCCGATGGTAGCCCTTCAAGCTCTGGTACAGGGTCAGATGATGGTACAGGATCTGGCGATAGCAGCAACCCCGAAGATGGCAACGGCACAGGCAATGGCAACAGCGTCGGTGGTGCCAACGATCCTAGTGATGATTCCGACAGCTCAAACTCCGGCTCCAACTCTGGGTCTGAATCAGGTGTTAGCAACAGCTCTGGGTCAGATGGTGAGAATGGCTCTCAGAACAACCCTGATTCCCCATCCTTCTCCCAGACCCCTGGTTCCAATGGTGCACCTGGGTATTCTGATGGCACTTCTGGTGATGATTCCTCTGTGGGTTTCCCCGGAGCTTCTGGTGTCAACACTGCTGGCCCCACACCTTTCCCGGCACCTGGCTCTCCAAGCAATGGTGGTGTACCAGACAGCCAGCCCCAATTCCCTTCCGCTATGCCTCCCCAAGAGGCGAGTGACAGTCTCCCCGTCACCACTCAGGCCGGTCCTCAAGGCCAAGGCGAGAATTCCCCATGGTTCACCAACGTCCCCAGTGGAAATGACGCCGGCCAACCTGTCCCCTCTTTCATCACTATCACTGGCCAAGACGGGTTACCCACTATTGTCAGCAGCGGCAGCAATGCTGGCCCCGGCCAGGAACAGCCTTCAGCTACCCCAGGTTTCACCCAGAGTGACAACAACGCGGGCCTCCCAGGTGGAGTTCCTACAGTGTTTCCACTACCCTCTGCTGTATCTGCCGGTATCCCAGGCTCACAGGGTCCTTCCAACTCCAAGGCTGAATCTCTTCCTGGCAGCGGGCCTGGAGTAGGAATTACTACATGTGCAACATTCACCATCACAGGCACTGATGGCCTTCCTACCGTTATTGACTCCACGTGGGTTGTCCCTTCCAGCACACCTTCCTTTGAGGACTCCTCACAACTTCCCGTGACTGGCATTCCCCAGGCCTCACTTTCCGGCATACCAATTGATGTTGGTAGCATCCCCACTGGCCCAATTTCTGCACCTGGCATACCTCAGGATGGGTCTGGAGACTCCGGCTCATCAACATGCACAAGTTACACCATCATTGGCACTGACGGGCTTGCTACGGTGGTCCACTCCACTTGGGCTGTTCCTGTAACTGGATCTGACTCTGGCTCTGGACATCCATCTGGCGCTCCTGGCTCGGACTCCTCAGGGAGCTTCTTGACCATTTCCGGCCTGTCAACCTTCGGCCCTGATGATGTTCCAGGATCCCCTTCTACAACATCCAATTTGGGCGGCGCTGTCCCTATTACCACTTCCACGAGTTACACTATTATTGGTGCCAATGGTCTTCCTACAGTTGTGGGCACCACTTTGGTCATCCCTGGACCGACAAACACTGACCCTAGTATCAGCATTGGCACCGAAGGACCCTCGTGGGCTTCGGATTCTCTACCCAACGGCGCCACATCTGCCATAACCATGCAAACCACTGGAACTCCTAAACTACCCTCTTCTGGCCCGTCTGATGCCTCTGGATCGGATGATGGAAGCGAAGACATTACTACTTGTACCAGCTACACTACCATTGGACCCGATGGCCTTCCAACAATTGTCGATTCGACCTGGGTTATCCCAGGATCTGCCAACACCCAATCCGAATCACCTGGAAATCCATCTTTTGTCTCCGACTCCCTTACTTCTGGCCTGCCCACTGGGAATCCTGGTCCAGTGACAGCCCCATCGAGTCTCCCATCCGGTGGAAATGATGATGAGGTGTCTGGCCTCACCACCTGCATTACCTACACAGTCATTGGAACAGATGGCCTTCCAACAGTTGTTGATTCGACATTTGTCGTTCCCACTGGTACTGCAAATCCCGTTGGAACAAGCCTTACTGAGGACCAAGCTGATTCATCTCTTGGTTCTCCGGGAGCATTCACCACGATCACAACTGCTGTCGTACTTGGCCCTGATGGAAAGCCGACACCAACTGAACAGACCATTGTCTTCAGTGACTCTTCTGCGCTTGGAATTTCTGCTGATGTTCCCAAAGAAACTTCTTCTGGCATTGCAGCCCCATCTAACTCTGAGCCTGCCCTCACTGCAGGAGACCTGGGCCCTCTTTCTACCAGTATCCCAACTCTCAACGGCTACAATGACGGAATGCCTGGAGACTCCATTTCGGTTATACTCACCGATGCTAGTGCCGATGCGCAGGATACTTCTGCTTCCGGTACAACCACTGGAACTTTCACTTGGACTGTTACTTCTGTTGTTGACACTTCAAATGGTCCCGTGTTTTCAGACGGTGCAGAGCAGCCTCCCTTCACCAGTAACCCATCAGGGGACGGTTCTTCTGATCAGCTTCCCCAGACTGCGTACGGACCTGTTGCAAGCGAGAACACTCTCTGGCCTCTTTCTGCAAGCACTGCCACTCTACAGACCACTACCTGGACCAATGTCATCAAGGATGAGACCACTTCTTACACAATCGACTACCCTCTCACCACTCTTGCCACTGTCACCGTTCCACGAAAGCGTTTCTTTCGCCGTCAAGGCATGTCTTGGTCTAACACCACTGCCTCTGACTCCAGCGTTACTTCTCCCACGGCCACAGAAACGACTTCCAAAGCCAGTTCTCCTTCCATCTGTGCAACAGGAAGAAGTATTGGAAATACCACCATTGATGTAAGTAGCCATATACTCATACGTAGATCTTTGCTAATATTTTTCAGTTCGATAACTCCAAACCCGGGCCTCTCTTCAACCCCGTTGAGAACATCTGGTTTTCAGGAGGTTTCCTTATCGCACCACCTTCTTCTAGGCAATCTCAACCATACATCCCTACCTCTGGTGGCCAGCTAGTGGAGTTTGTCCCCCCGGCACTCTCCAACACAACATCCACGATCTCAGGAGACGTCGCCCAGATTGGTGTAGGCCCTCACGCCGCCAGCCCTTGCTTTCGATTCGACCTCTTTGGAGCTAGCCTTGGATGTGATGCCCATGGAGACGAGAAGTGGTGCGAGTTTGAGATCTCAGCCTACCGCTGGAATGAGACCTCGTCTACCGAAGAGTCCATCGCTTGGTCGGAAACCAAGCAAGTACCGGCTTGTCCAACCTTTTCCGAGGGCGGCTACGAGCTGACCCGTGTTGATCTGGATGGCTATACAGACCTCTCATCGGTTCTGATCACCGTGCGCGTTTCTCAAAATCTCCGTGTTTGGTGGGGTGATGACTTCCGTGTCGGCTGGACTGACAACAGCTGTATCGCTGCCTCTTGTCGTACCAACGTCCCATCTCAGCTTGTCAAGCGAGAGACTGTTCTCTCTGCTCTTCGACAAGGTGTTTACCAGTGGACACCTCATGAGCTCAAGCGTCTGGAAGACAGTCTGGTTTAGGAATCTGCCAACTGAAGAATGTTACGATGCAACGAGCTCTATTTGTATTGAAAGATGGCGCATTCATGTCGAGCGATTTGCTCTGTATTATTGTCACAATTTGAAACGAATTTTCTTGGACGGGAGGTGTAATGGTTGATGCTGGGACATGGGTTTAATTCAGAGACAATTAGATGGATGGGAAAGCATCATGTCAGATATGGTCGGATAACCCTTGTTTGCCCAAGTAATTGAGATAAAGATGTATTGATTCTCTGAGTTCAAATGCGTATCCGTAAAACGACATTGACTGACACAAGCCTCTGGTGATATAGGTTTGTGAAACAAAGCAGGGGACAGCTGCCTGGCTGGAAAGTCTGTTTACATTCTTTTCCTGTTCAGAATGGCTTTGAGGGCCTGCTGCACTAATTCAACGATTGAGCACAAGTCCCTCAAAGATTAAGTGTCATTAGGAGCCATAACATCTTCGTACTTTCCCAATGAATTCTAATTATCCAGGGGGCATTTTGAGAAGATCATCACTCCTTCTATCATGAACTCACACACATTACAAAACTCACACATATATTCCGTTACACTAAACCGTACAAATGCCATCGACATGACCAAGACCTCAGACCAAGCCATCTATCTATATCATCGTAACTTAAGCCATTGTCAAAAGAGATGATTTCCTTCCAAAACTACTTTCAATCGCTTGATGATGCGCTGGCGTACTCGGACTCGTCGTACTCGATTTTATCGTCGTCACTGGTGTCACCATCTCCAGCCTCGTTGGCACCCATGTCGTCGACGCCGTAGTCGCCATCATCATCCTGCCCGTCGTTTTCAGCTGAACTGGACAAACGAATTGGTGCCAGCACAGTCTCTTGAGATATCCCATTCTCCATGTCTGCTGCCTTGAAGAAAACATGATCCACTTGGAGACGCTTGCCCTGGCTGACAAAGCCCATGGGGCTGTGAGCGAAGTCCTGCCCACGGCGGCGGACTGCTAGCCACTCTTGTAGAAACGTCAGTGGACTTTTGGCGAGCTTGTTTTCGAGGTCAGTTTGTGGTTTGGATGTCTCTGTCTCAGCATCCGTATCAGTCTCAGTAGGTTCATCCTGTGCTTGGTTACAGAGCTCGCCACTCTGGATTCCGAGTAAGGAGCACATGGCATCGTATTCGTCCCACTCAAAGTACAAGCGCCCGGCGTAGATTCCAAGCTCAACCCGAAGCCATTTTGGAGCTTTCCAGTCCTTAGGGAGAGAAGGAATGCTATGGAAAGTTAGATCGTTGAATCGGAGCATTTTTCGTGTAATTGGTGCAGAGTAAACTAGAAGATGCGTGGGGACAACTGAGTTCCGCATGATGGGAATCAAAGCTTCGGCTTCTTCCGGCATGATAATGACAGCGATCTCGGCGACAGAGCTCCAAATGATCCAATTAACGGGACGCTGAGGCTTTGTTAGTTCTATAATTGTTAGAGGATAAGGGAGTAAAAGACATACCAAGAAGTCATCGGTAGAGAGATCTCCCTTGGGCTTGATAGTTCTGCCAAACTCAGCCGTCTCGAGTAATTTTGATTTGGTTATCTTCGGCTGCACTTTGTACTTGCGACCAGTTCCTGTCTTTGACAGGGCATGGAATACGTGAGTGAAATAATTGGTATCCGCAGGAAGCCTACCAGTTCTGATAAAAGCCTCGAGGCTGGCGTTGAGACCCGGGAAAGAGAAAGCACCAAAGTGTTGAGGCTTCTTGACCTGTCGCACTGACTCAACCTCGAAGGCAACCTCTCTCTCTTGCTCGACTTCCTGTAGAGCAGAGGCATGCACGGCTCGGCCAGTATCTTGAAAGGTCTTGCGTCTGGCATTGAGATCTTGAATAAAGCCTTTAAGAACCGCGTTGTTAGATGTCTGCATGCCGACAGCGCGGTTCTTTAATTTGGGTTCGTAAAGATTTTGTAGGCTCTGCTGTTCGTCCTGCTTAATCGCCTGTACATATGCTTTTCGCTGAGGCTTGTCAGTCAAGAAGTCCGGGTGATCTAAAGCGGCCTGCATTCGACGGCAGTAATCCATGCCCTGTGAATAGTACAAGGGCTGCAGCTGCTCAATTTGGTCGCAGGTATTGTCCAAAAGCCATTCGATGACATCGGCTGAGTCGATGGGTTCATGAATAGTCTTGTTTTGCAGGTCTGAGATGCTCTGGTGGACCTCAGGAGGGACAAAGAAAGAAATAATCTGAGTTGTTCCCAGCTGTCGTAGACGCATAGCAGCTACGGGTTGTTAGCGAACCGGTCTTAGAAGTGTTTAACAACATACCCTGAACAGTGTGGTCCTTGGTCTGGCCTAGGCGGAGAGTGAGGGCACCCTTAGCTTCAGGAGGGAGCCTAAGATCAGTGCCACGGGTGTGCGCCTCATCAAGGTATACTAAGCAGTTTGAAAGGTCATCAGCAAAAGGCGACGCGAGAAGGGGTGTTCTTCTTCCTTCCTTGGTCAGAATCCAAGGTTTGTTTTCCTCGTCAAAGTACAAGCCTGCCAAAGCGGAGGGGTCAATCTTTAGCCACTGTTGAACAAGAGTGTAGTTGTCCATCTCCAAGATCTGGGCTCCCGCGTCGATCAATATACGGATGTACTTGGACTGAAGGCACCGCAGGAGATCTATCTCGGTGGCCCTGCCCATGTGTTGAGTTTTCACATCCCGAGGTAGAATGCAATGGCGATTTCGAGGGTGAAGGAGATAGGTCAAAACTTCTGCGCTTGTGTGATGAAGACTCGGCAGATCTTGCTGTTGAATGTTCAAAGGAAGCATTGTTCTGTTGTCGTTGGTACCACTGAAGCCTGTACTCAGCGGGTTGCCTGTCTTCTCTTTGTCATTCTCTGTTGTACTCCCGAGGGGTGAGAGTGGAATGTCCCAGCCATTGGCCTGAAGTTTCACCTCAAACTGCTTGGCGTGTCGTGGAAACACGAAGTTGTTTAAGAAATAATCTATGACTACCTCATTGTACCGCACAACATTCCAAATTTCCCTAAGCTGCATCTCATCATCCACGTTGATTGAGTTCCAGGCCTTGAGTGAAGAAGGGAAATTCTCAGAGCTCTGGGTCCAGTTATCATATTCAGTTGATGGATCGTCGGACTTGAGGATATGTTCAAGTGATTGTCGAAGTTGAGCTAGATTTATGCCATCATAGTAGAACGCCAAACAAGTGAACAGTATTGCGACGTCAGGATGACCCCACTCGGATTGATCGCTCGGAACACCTTTGGCGTGAAAAGGCACTGCTATAGGATCGCGGTGCGGATGGAGACCGTACTCTACATTCCAGCGCTTCTTGAGGGTCATCATTAAGATGCGATTGACGAGGAGACCTCGGAGAAGATAAACTGTTTGTTTTAAGCTAGGTTTGTCTGGCGAGAGATTCCGGATGCGCTCTATATTTGCAGCGTTAGGTCGAGCGTGCATGAGAAAGTTCTTGACAGCGACTCTGTCTTTAGTTGCCATTGCCTGTTCAGTAAGAGGCAGAATCCCACCAGCACCGTGACAAATGTCTGCTGTAAGTCTTCGCACTAGCTCATCCTCAACGTCTTGCCTGAGGAAGAAGACAAAGGGGAATCCTCCCCCGTTTCGTCGAATAACACTGATGGAGTGAGGAAAAGACCTTGACAAACCATACATATGATTATCGACAAGTCTCAGCACGGCTTCAACCACGAGCCAGCGATGTGGGTGTCCATCAACCGTAGTCTGAGCTCCAGATGGGTAGATGAGCTGAGTTCTCACTGCCAGAGTATAGTCCGACTCGTCTAGGATATCTCTTGACACCCTTGTGAGCCATTCTTGGACCTTGATCATCGGTCCTGCCTGAGCTGGCTGTTCGTCCAGGAGTCGCTGTCGGCCGCTAAGCATGAATGACATTTGGTGTTCGGGTTGGCAGATCATGACACCCCCGGACTTGAGCATATCTCTGTGAATTGAATGATAGGCTCGTATGTTTTTCTCGGTAGTTGGAGTTCGGCGCGAGAAGGGGACATGCCGAATACCCCGTCCAAGGATACCACCGAGTCTGGCCTGCAACAGCTGAGCTGTTTGTTGGAGCAGAGCTTTTGGTACAACGACTCGCACAAGCTGCTTCTTGTTGGCAAGTGCTGCCGCAGCCATAGGGATAATACAGGAGGTTTTCCCTGTGAAACTGATTAGTACTCAAAAAGGCCGATATTCTGATCTTCCAGTGCCAACTTACCTTGGCCCATGTTCATCTGAAGCACAGAATTTGATCCCGACCCAGGGGAGATTGTGGCCAGAGCTACATCAACTTGGACAGGTCGAATCATCATATTCGACTCTATTTCTAACAGGAGCCAATCTGGATGCTCTTCGGGCTTCCAATTCGAATGTCCCTCGTTGGACTCCTCTTCGTGATACCTTCCCGAGACGCCTTTTGACGCTAAGTCATGAAGTCGGACCTGTCTTTGGTATTTCGTAATGTCAACTCCCATTTCTAAAATGGCCTTTTTCATTCCACTTCCAAATTGTGTGACATCAGCAGCTGATCCGAGACAAGAGAGCAGAGTGGCCTTGGTCACAATCGGCCACAGGTTTCCTGCCTTGAGCCAAAAGATCCTTCTCTGTGATAATATTCCACTTGACTCCAAGGCTGTACAGATCGCCCCGAAGCCGCCATCGACCTTCTCTAGACTGGAGTGGATCTCAACATCTCGAGTTCTCATCGACCTTTTAAGACTGGTCAAAGGAGTGTGCTGGAAAGCCGCGAGACTCTTCTGGAAGTCCGCTGCGTAACGACGCCGAACAGCTGACCGAGATGCTCCCAAGCGTTGGGTTATGATATTCAATTGCATACTGGATTCTGATCTCACAGTCGATTCTGACATATGCTCATCCCTTTGGGCGTTATGAGGCCTTGCGAGACCAGGCCAAGGAGGGTTGGCCACAGAACCTGTGTTTCTTTGCCAAGAGAAATTGCCGAACCCTGGGAAAAAGTTCTTTTCACTCAGAAATGGTCGATCGACCGAGGCTGCAGAAGTAATTCGATTCGTGTTTGTCGTGACCTTAAGAATACGATACGGTTTGGCCAGCAGTTGCCGAAGGTCGACGGTTTCAACACCATCTCGCATTCTTACCGTGTAGGTCTCCTCGGATATGGGAACCGTAGGTGGTTCGTATCGGTCTTCAAGGTTTCGTCTATCAAGAATAGTCTGGACCTCTTTTAGATGCTCAGTGAGATCTTTGTTCATGAACAGGCGTTTCCATTCGGGACGAATAACTTCCAGCGCAGGGCCGATGTCAATAAGAACAGACCGAGATAGACCACTGACATTAGGCTCTAGGCAAGGCCACTGGCTGAGGAGGTGGTTGGCCAAGTACTTGCAATCGTCCTCGACTCTGGCTTCATGTTTCGCTTGCTCAATTTGCAACTTGCGTAATAGTTTTCCACTTGAATACTGCCCCAAGCTCATCGCATCGTTCTCTGGCGCAGCAACTCTGTAGGGCTTCAGTAGATGCAGAATATAGTCAAGCTGGGGTGTCTGATTCGGTTGAAAATGATCGAATTCATCCCATTTGGGCAATTCAAGATCCTTAAGATCACTGAAAACCGCGGACGCGACAAGGGTTCGAAGAAGTGGCATATTTGCGTCAAGATGGAACGACATTGGCCCTAGCAGGTACATCAACTTGTATCGATCTGTTGACTCACGGGAAAACCGGACCAGCGACCCCCAATGTTGAAGGATATCAACCTTCAACTTCTCATTGATGGATGTCCCACTGAAGGCCGATGTAAATCCACCAACAGTGCTGCCCTGCGAGAGAATTTGAGCAATACAATCTGTCGTCTTGAAGCTCTGGGGCCATTTCCGGATCAGGTTTGTGACCTCAAGCACATTTCGATGCATGATATTGATTGTTGAGGGGCGATCTCGAGACATGTACTTCTGGTTAGCTGGCTGTGTGCAGTTGGACGTAATCCCTGAACACCTTGTAACAGCACCTTGTCGAAACATCGCTCGTGCATGTAGATGCACATCTCCTGAATGAGGTATTTGAGGCATCTTCGGAATAACCTGTTCTTTGGCTGCAAATATTCCTAAAGTTACAGACTCTTGAAGGATACGATCCACAATTTGCCTATATGCCGAGTTCTGAAGAATGATAGGGAGGGACTCAATCCAGGTATCTGTACGCATGACCTTAAGATCTTGTGGGTAGTACACTCTACTCGGCGTTAGCCCAGCTATCTTGTGCAGTACCAATATAGAGGGTGGAGTAAGGGAGGACCATGGCTGAGATATGCCTGCTTGAAGCCACTCAATAGCTTCTTCAGTTCCAGTGCGGCCGGTCAGAGGATCGGGCAGAAGAAAAGATGTACATGCATGAAGAAGAGCCTTAGTAAAAACCAGTGTGGGCTCAGGCGCGCAGTCGATCCGGCCAAGTGTGCTGTTGATATTGAACCTTCCAAATTTATCTGAGGGCTCGACCCTCACTGTTACATGACACCCTTCTGACCTAGCAGAGACGGGCCCGAGAGGCACCAAGATAGACCTGTGCATCGGGTTGGTAAGGCTAGTGCATACGAGCTTACTGCGGAGGCCGTACCATGTCCCAGCATCTTGGTCCTTGTCGATTTGGCATTGTAGCTGAGGAGACTGAAGTAGACGGTTCTTGTTGGTGTAGAACACAATGTTGAGTCTTGGAAGCTCCACGGTAAGGTTCCGGTCTCCTCCAGGTTGATACACAGTTATCTGGCTGCGATCTTCAAGTGAGTCTAGAATTCGGCTAATACGATTAAAGAGTGGACTTGACGGGTTGACAATATAATCCTTTGTACGAAGGCCTCGGTTTGGGCGCATCCTCGAGCATGTGTAGTCTTTGAGGCTCAAAATGTACCCCTTGTGAGGGTCATTCGGCCACGGTCTGTCCTTGGAGGTTATGAAAATTTCTCCCGTTCTCAAGTGCATCCAATGAAAGCAATTGTGCAAAAGGGGACCAGGAAGATCGGGGTAGTCGCCTTGAAAGATCTCACGTGGGATCAATTGCAGTGCATAGTCTCTTCGGAAAGCTCTTACAATCAACTCCTGCGTTCCACTACCATATCCAACATGGACTTGATATCCGCGAGGTTTCACGCATAGAACTGTTTTGCAATTAGCATAAAGCACGTTGTTCGCCGAGTCGATAAGATGCACTTACTGTACTGCATCTCCGGGCGACGTGACGGGAATGTCAGGAGAGCTTGGTTACCAAAAAGTTCGTTCAGAACAACAAAATATTTCGGGTCTTCTGGGAGTTTTCCCATCGGTTGCCAATCGACAAGAAGCAGCCCTCTGACGCAGTTGAATGAAACATTCTGCTCAATTGAGTCCACACCGTCGCCTGTTCTAGATCGGCACAATACCCAACCGGGCGCTTCTGGGTCCAATTCCACTCGCGAGAATACTCGAGGACATCCTTCTTCCTCGGGCCACATCTCACAGAGGGATCGTCGGAACACTTCCAAGCCATCAACGATTCGCTTCGACACAATCGGGGCAAGTCGGTATGAAAGTCGGATATCTCGGATGACGGCATGCTGGAGGAGCTGGGGAAGCGCCTCTAGCTTAACCACAAGGCTATCATTTACCGTGATACTGCTCTGGATGAATATCTCGAGAGACGAATCATCGAATTTAAGACTGCCGGAGGCCAGAGGTACAAATGTGCGTTTGCACAACAGGGCAGCCCAAAGACCATACTGTTGGAACCGTCGTGCTGTCTCAGTTTCGACAACCTTGTAGGATTCAGCACGAAGGAGCTTGAACCAACGCACACATGTGTTCCTGGCACGTAGCAAAAGGGAAATTGCCTGGTCAGAAATATCGGGCATACGTGCTGCCCAGGAAAAGTCGAGGAGACGGAGGGTGAAGGTGACGATGGTTTCCATCAGATATATTTCTCTCCAATTAGCCGCCAGGCTGTCCAAGCGATGTGATATTTGCTCCACGAAGGTCTCGCAAAATGAACGGTCACGGAAAACCTCATGGATGATGCGAAATACACTCCTGGAATCATCTAGGGGCCCGCACTGAAGAGCCAGGTGAGTGACGAGTAACATTGTGGCCTCGTTGGAAAAGTTCAGGTTGGCCGATGCCAACTCGGCAAGAATAGATAGCCAGCGCCTGGACTTTCCAGATGCAACCGTCTGAAAAGCAAGATATTCATGAACATTGATACCCTGTGGACATCTCGAAGCTGTGGCCATGATTTCGTAAGATGATAGCCCGTAAATACTCTTGAAGAAGGCAGCGTCTTGCTGTGAGAATGGGGAAGAGTCGGGTATCTCAAGCTTCACATGATGTAAGAAGCTCAGATGACCCCGACGGCTGGGCCATTGTTTCGAGTTTTTATCACAATATGCCAATTTTAATCCGTTTGGTCGACACACGCCGTATCTGCCGTTATCCCATTCGATGGGGAATGCCAAAGAGTGGTAGTGGGTAGAGACGACTGTTCTAAAGTTAGCTGGGTTTTGCTTATAATTTAATCTCAATATTGAATTGGTATAAGTGAGGCCGAAGGGAGCGGTTATATTGGTCCCAACCTATGTTAATGGTACAATTTTAGGACAAACTGTGTGATTCCTCTCGAACTAGAATAGACATCATGTTGAAGGGTGGACTTGGGGGGGTAACGTTAGTCTGAACACTTACAAGGTTTAGTGACGGAGGCTAGGGAGCAGCTCATTGATGAGTCGTTGGAATACTTCTGCAGCTGTTGATAGTCTCGTGCCCAGCACTTCGGGTCAACACCTTCCTCTGCTGGCAAGGCTATCGACATAACGGTCCATGTAGCATCACGATATTTTGCCAAGGTCTGAGGGCAAAGCAACTCGAAAACGACAGCCTTCGCGACATGAGGATCAGAAGGGAGTGGATGTTCGTAGGCCAGAATACTGATTCTCTTCAACTGCCGCTTTAAGTAGCAGCGACGGCAATCGCGGTCATGATATGGGGGCAAGTGAGGGTTATCGTCGTCCACCATGTAGACGCATGTGCTCTCATCAATAGCTTTGGATAGCCTTGAGTACTCTTCACTTTTTGTCTCCCATTCCTTTTCTTTGCTGTCTCGCAAATGGGTCGCCCATGCCTCTATTGACTCATGCAAGTCGTTCATCTCATCAGACATGTCAGAGTCGTCATAGAAGCGATGACCAAATGATCCGCGGACAGGATCGTCAAAAATGCTGACTGTTGAACCTTGGCAAGCAGCAATGCGATCCTGTAGATAAACCTGGATCTTCTGCAGCCGCTCCATATCATCGAAGGTAGAAAGTAGCAGAATATCAAGCATCTCAGGTCGAAAGACAGGGTGAAATTCGCTGAGGAGTGGGTACATCGCACAGGCTGCCTTATCCATGGTAACCCATAGATCCATGATGTTCAAGATCAGTGTACTCTTGAGTTCGGGAATGCCACCGTAGGCCCTAAAGGCTTGTCGCAGATACTCGTTGATCAAAGCAGCTGCGCCTACGACTTTTGTGCGTGGAAGGGAACTTTGCTCATGGCAAAAGCTGACGATGGTCAGTTCTTTGTCAATTAACTTGAAGTGCTCGAGAGCAAACGAGCTGAGATGCTGCTTCGCAGCCTGTGCAACATTCGTGGTTCCTTGTCGCCCAGTATTGAACTTGAAAGGCTTTGAATAGCCTCTCCAGATTTTGTTGAGGGTAATCCCGCTCATCTTCAGGTTCAGCTTCATATCCTCGAAACAAGCTTGTTTTGGTAGTGGAGGGATCGTTTTAGTCATGGTCAACTTCTGGTGCTTCCACGACACTTCGATGAAAGCATTGGCCTTGGAAATTGAGTTCTGTAATCCGGGACCGAGTTGGGTGAATAGATACTCAATTCTCTGGGCCATATCTTGAGACTGATCCTTATCAACTTCCAGCTTGGCTAGCCGTCGGCAGATCTTTTTCTTGAGGAAATCGAGACGGTCAAGTCTTATTCCTCCTGATTGCTGCACATGTGTGAGGAATTCACTGAAGAGGTGAGCTAACAAAAACTTGTACTCAACTCGCCCAATTTCACCCAAACGTTGAGCAAGATATCGAGAGGTGGCAACTCGCAGCACGAGCCAATAAGGAAGTCGTTTCCATGGTCTTTCTGCGTTTTTCCACAGCACATCGTCACGAACCATCTTTTGTAGAAGAGTTGGGGCGAGGCGGCGACCGTTTTGTTGCAGAATAGCCATGAGCATGGAGGAAACAAGAGCAGGCTCTGATGTGTTACGAAACTCGGGCATAGATGTTCCCGCTTTGAGTGCTTGTGCGGAGAAATCGGTGAGTGATTCTCGCGAAGCGTTGTCGAGGAAATTGGCTAGGTTGGAGATGAAACCATTCTCGCGGAATGTAGCGAGGGGGACTGCCACTGCACATCCAGGAAAGTCCCACTGAAGCGCATTTTCAGTTGCTAGAACATCCTCATTGCGCGCCGAAGTCTCAAAGGCCTCGAATATGACAGAAGGTCCAAAAACAGCACTGGGTCAAGTTAGTTGACATGTGGTGGTTTGCAGACGAGGTTTGAAGACAGAGCTTACTCTTGCGAACGGCGGATGTAGAGGGCACAGTTCTGACTCCGCACATAGACGACCAGAAAGTCCGACTCTCCAAAATCGTTGAGCTCTCTAACGAGTGCAGTTCGGTCGACGTGACCTCCGGCATGAATGCTTTGGGTAGCACGAAGGCCTCGTTCGATCAAGCTCCAGACGTAACTCTGGTCGTTGCCAGGAAGATCCCGCATGTGCTTCACAGACACCAACAATCTGTTAAGCAGGGCTTCCTCGAGCTCGTCGAGATTAGAGTCCTGTCTTTGCGGGAGTTGTGGGGGGAGCACGAGGTGGTTATAAAGAGCGTCGTTGAGGGACAAGGGTTTTTCCTTGTCGCTCCTGCCATTCCGGGGGGGAACGGAGGTCGCGGGGGGAGGCATCGCTTCTAGCAATAGGTAAGGTAATGGAAGGTACGTAGACCAGGTGATTCAGTGTCAAATATGAGGCACTCAAAGAGTTAAGTTAAGATATCTTGCGGTTGTGAGAGAACTCTGTACGTAGCAGGTGAGGTTATATGTACTCACGATACAAAGTTGAGGAAGATGAAAGGTAAGAGTAAGGTTGGGGAGGATAGAAGAGAAGAGAGAAATGAAATGAAATGAAATGAGATAATCAATCAGAGTCAGCAATGCCAAGGGTGGGTGAATGATTCATTCACCTTGTGAGGCTGCTGTTGCTTGATGATACCAGCACTGGCAGCAACTGTCAGTACATGCGATACCAAGACAACCTCCCATTTCTAGTCCACTATTTCAAACAACATCAAAAGAGCGTAAATTATTATTGGTACCTACCTGACATCCAGGCAGTTGACGTAGGCTTCCAGTGCTCTGTGAACCAGGTTGATAGAGATCAAAGGCGTTTCTGTAATTGAAGTCAAAGTGAGCCTCCAGGCAGGATGATTGGACCAGCAAACAAAATATGAACGATATCAAAATTGAATCTACCTTTCAGGTATCTACCTTAGTACCTACCTACTATACAAGTACATACATATCTTTGGCTTGAAAATGGTTCGCTCTGTGGCTGGCTGCCTTGCAGCAAATCGCAGGCAGGGGGCCAACTGCTGGTGGCCGTTTGCGAGTCGGGCGGCCCTCAAAAGACGGCCTCATGCAGACGGCCAACCACAGCAGACGCGTCAAATTGATTAGGCCGCAAGAGATAGAATGTAATGTAACCGGGAGGCCTTAAAAGTTCATGCATACCTACCTAGTTACGTGCAAGTGATGTGATCAGGGATATGGGAAAAGTGCATATTCTTCTAAATAATCCCATTGTTCTATCATCTCTTCCCAAGCCAGGAGTAACTAGCAACAGGATCACCCAAGACTTCCATCCGAGGCGTAACCCCCAATCCCGGCTCCTTTGGTGCATGAACCCTCCCGTTCCTAACCTCAAAGTTCCCGTCCGCTGTCTTCACGGTAACCATATCTCTACACTCCAATATACACCTGAGATTCCTCTCCGGAATAGTTTGCCCAAGATGGACGATTGCGGCAAAAGCAATGTCCGACCCGGTGGTCTCCTGACAACTCATGGTGTAGCCTGCCGCAAGAGCAATGTCCCTATGTCGTCGACTTTTGGTCAAACCGCCGTTCTTGGAAATCTTGATCCCAAAGCCTTCGGCCGCGTCATCTGCTATCATCTGGATTATCGATGCGTCTGTGGTGGCGAGCTCGTCGAAGTGAATAGGCACGTTGCTTCTTCGACGAAGAGAGACGATTTCACGCCATGTGGCACATGGAGCTTCGAGGACAAAGTCTAAGCCCGGCGGGAGGAGCCTTAACATCCGAAGGGCGTTTTCAACTGTCATTCCACCGTTGGCATCTACCAGGAAGAACTCCCCGGGCTGCTTATCAGCGAGCGAGGCAGTTATACGCCGAGCATCTTCAGCGGGATCTCCGCCGATCTTGACGGAGTGTCCGATGTATCCCCGTGCTCTATGCTCTGCAACACGCTTTCGCATATCCTCGGGTTTGTCCATGTAGATTGACGAGATGATAGGCAGACCAACATCAGTGCGGCCACCAAGCAATTCGCAAACAGGCATTCCCACTGACTTGCCGAAAATGTCCCAGCAGGCAATGTCGATAGGAGTTTTGGCGTGCTCATGGCCGATCAGGGTAGAGTCCATGGCTTCGTTGATTCGATCAACTCGCCTCGGATCCAAGCCGATCAGCCAGGGAGCGATCTCCGCGATACCTGCTCTCACGCCAAGAGCATGAGAGGCGATGTAAGTTGACCCGAAAGGGGTGCTCTCGCCCCATCCTTCGATGCCAGTACTTGTGGTGATTCGTACAATGGTTGCGTCAAAACTCCTATACTCTCGGCCACCCGACAGGTAGTAAACACCCCCTGAGTAAGGGAGGTCGACTTTGAAGACGTCTATCTTTGCTATCTTGAGCTCAGACATCTTATCTTGTTGGGCAGAGAGTGGAGAGAACCTTGTAGGACTGTTGGAAGAGGGCATGTGAAGAATAATTGAACGAAGAAGCTAGAACATGGTATCACACTTCTTATACACGCTGGCCTTACCGATGCAACTCTGAAAAACCGGGCCTACTTCAGATTCCCCTGCACCCCAAGCATGAAGCTTCGACGCCACGAATCCAGAGAATGCCGATCTATCAACGGCTTCCCCTCATTTGGATAGGAATATTCTTCAAACTTTCCTTTTTCGGTCCGCGAGATTACGGAGTTCTTAAGGAGATATCATCTAAATATCAAAAAGGGAAACGGGAGACTTATTGGTACATTCTTTGGTGGTATCCGCGGGTTCCTGTCCCGAGATAATGCAAGGTTGGACGACGGTGTAAGTCAGCTGCCTCAGGTGGTGAGGTACTGTTCAACAGGAAAAGTACTAAGTTATTGACGAATCATGTTGCTAAATCAAGTTTATTGCTTCCACTGCTCGTTCCAAGTTCAAGCCTTCAAAGAAATCTGACATGTTTGTTCACATCTGTTTTTCTATTGAATCGATTCCTTTAGACATTCATCATGTTCGGGTGTGGCAGCCGAGTTCTGAGTATGTGGTATGTATCCACGCCATCCGTGAATCTTCCAAGAACATCAAATTTAGCGCAACTTATAATCAATGATCTACTCGCTGCATGATAAGATACTCCTTTGGACATTTGGCCAACCTCGTGATAGTTGCAATCTTCCTTGAGATGTGGGTACCCTACGGCTGAGGAACCCGACGTTAGGCAAGACCAAACACTCCTCCAAGTCTTGGTGACCAAAACAAGAAAAGATTTGAGGAAAATGATTCAAATGCAGTGATGTATTGATCTACTCCTGATACCATACCATATCAAGATTGATTATAAAGGAGGTTACCCCGCGTGGATCTGTCAGCAACAAGACGCCTCATCACGATAACCGCAGTATAAGTACAATAGTCTCCCGCTCCGAGATCAGGGCACGACAGCAGTAGGTACTCATCTCTGATACACTATCTTACTCCAAATCACTCTCTTCATAGCCAGAAATGTCTCAACCTACTCAAGGTCAACGTCAAGCCTGGCGTCGAACAGACGATTATGCAAAGGGCACCCCCAAGGTGAAACTCGTCACAGAAGATCTTCCTCTTCCTCTTCATCCAACAGCCCTTCTCATAAAAGTGCACGCAGTTGCTCTCAACTATCGCGATGCCAACATAGCCAATGGCGGTAACCCCTGGCCTGTTACTCTCAATGGTGTTCCTGGCAATGATGCCGCCGGCGAGATCGTTTCAGTCGGGAATAGAGTCTCGCTCGTCAAAATTGGCGATCGTGTTGCTCCGATCACGGACTCAGAATTTGTGAATGCTCGCTCGACGGGAAGGTCTTGGCTAGCGGCCAATGAGGATGGCATCTTGGCCACTTACATTGTCTTTGATGAGAAGTTGGTGACGAAATTACCTGAGCATCTTGATTGGATTCAGGCTTCGATCATTCCTTGTGCTGGAACAACCGCCTGGTCTGCCCTGAAGGGCGCTACTATCGGGCAAACGGTTTTGATCCAAGGCAAGTCCCTTCACAGAATTTTGATGATAAGACAATGGTACCTAGGTAATTAACAAATCTCAGGCACTGGTGGCGTTTCCACTTTTGCTCTCAAGCTGGCTCGCGCTTCTGGTCTCCGAGTCATACTGACTTCCTCAAGTGATGAGAAGTTGGAACAGATTAAGAAGCAATTCGGAAAGCCAGATATCCAAACTGTCAACTACAAGACCCACCCAGAATGGCACAAGGAAGTTCTTCGTCTAACAAATGGTGTCGGCGCTGATCTCGTCGTTGAGAACGGTGGCAGCACTTCTCTCGTTCGGTCCATGGAGTGCACTCGACGTGGAGGCATTGTCAGCCAAGTTGGTTACCTGGGCGGCTCTAATCCCGAGCATTTAAAGGAGTTTATTTCCACTATCATTGATCGACGACTGAACGTTCGCGGTATCAATGCGGGATCTAAGGATGATCAGGATGAGCTTATGGCTGCCATCTCTGCGACACAGATGACTTTCGAGGATATTCTTGACTCAGCTTGGTCTTTCGATAAAGCTGACGAGGCAATCGAGTATGTTTGGCAAGGCAAGCAGGTTGGAAAGGTTGTCATCAGACTTGATGACTAGAAAATGAATCAGGGAGTTGACAAAACCTAAGTACCGAGTGAGCCACCGCAAGGAAGAGGCGTTATTGGCGTTTCAGTAATCAGTTATACATGGCAAATCACTTAGGTGCAATGGGCATGACGGGTACTCAGAATCGATTTATATTGAGATGGGTAGGTAGTCAGACAACCTGGTAGCTGATCAAAAGGACAAATACAAAACGCCAACCACCCCTTTCTATCTTTCACACTTTACTTACCGTTCCAAACCAAGCTTGACCAAATCAGCACTTTTCGAACCAACCGGTTCCAAGTCTAGCCATCCTCTTCTTCTTGGCTGCAATGAGAAACAATGCACCCAACAACATAGATGTACCAGCAAACGCCTGTGCACCTTTGAAGCCATGCTCTGCATCAATAATCGCACCTGCAGCAGGTGGTCCCGCGAGGGAAGCAAAACTAGCAATCGTGAAGGCCATTCCTATCCTAACACCAATCTTGTTCAAATCTTCAGTCAGCAGAGAGATACCAGTGGGAAAGAGACTCTGAATCGCGGCGGCGAGGATACCATAGAAGACGGACCATACGTACAGACCTGGTTTGTCGCTAACCCCCAGCCAGCAAAAGAGTATCACTCCAGCAAAGAAAGAGTGCGGTGCGAAGACATTGATGGCGCCGACGTGATCAGCGGTCCAATTTGCGAGCAGTCGACCAAAAACGCCAACACCGTTCAAAATCATCAAAAGATCCAGAGATTGATTGAAGGTGAAGGGCGGGTCGATAGCGGTACGTGAGAAAGCTGCCATGAAATAGTAAGCTAGATATACCCCCAGGCAAGTAAAAAACGAGGCTGTGACGTACAGCACGTACTCAATATCCTTGAAGGCAGAATAGTCTACCAGGGCGCCAGACCGACGTGGTCGAAGCCGAGGCTTAACAAGAACCAGGGCGATAAGCAGAAGGAAAAGCTGCACGAAACCCACAATGCGCAGAGTCCAGCCAAAACCTACCTTTGGAAGCAGAGCTCGAACCAGGAGGGGAAACAAGACACCCCCTGTTGCACTCCCACATGCTGCGACTCCCATGGCCAAAGCCCGTTTTCTAGCAAAGAACGTCGATAGTACCGCCAGCACGGGGCAGAACAGACAGCTATGCCCCAGACCAACGAGAACACCTTGAACACCAAAGTAGTGCCAATAGTCCGTACCGAACGAAGTAGCCATGATACCTGTGACCTGCAAGACAATGCCACAGGCAAACACCCAGCGGAAATATCCAGCGTCGACAAGACGTCCTGTCAAGGTACCGACAAAGAACAAAAGAAAAACACTAATAGAACCTATCCACGAGATCTTGCTGGCTGGGAGATCCAGATGCTCAGCGTAATAGGCCTGGAAAATGCCAAACGAGTTAACCCAGCCCCAGGTGTTCACATATACCAAGTGGGTGGACAAAACCACACACCACGCTCTCCATCCACCATCAGGGGGTGGTGCTGGAGCTCGGGAGCCATCTGAAGAGGGTGGGCTGAGCACCTCCTCGAACAGGCTCTGCCCGAACTCGGATACTGACTGATTCGCGCGGTCAGATTGTCTCTCGGTGTTTCCTAAGAAGGGATTATATGCCTGTCCAGCAGCACTCAGAGAGTGTAGCTGGAAGCCCTGATCGGCCCGTGCCATATTGACGGTGAAAGAGTTGATTGATGTATGATAAAGGATAGTCTATTTGCAGTCAGCTCAAGGCGTCGACGGAACACTGAAGGAAGATAGGGACGAGAGTAGTGACTGGATAATCCGCAGAGTTATATACTCATTGCTCAACAGTGTTCATCATTGCTCCTCTTATGTCCTTCAGACCCTTCAGAGGATTGTTCGTCGGGTCATCCACAAGTTCACCACTTGGGCACAGAACCGTTATACTCGAACAGCATCTTTTAAGTCCAACTTGAACAAAGCCATTGTCACACAGACACCCAACGACTCCAGACCGCAACAAGATATGAGAGAACAATACTCCTCTGAACATCGCCATCGACGCACGCTATCCTGGTTTGCATCTTGAACTCAATACATTGAGCGATCATACCTACAATACTCGATACCCAAATATTCAGCGTTTTTACGCAACAAACCCTGCCTGCCCTGTCCTGCCTCGCGGATATTTACTTCCGAGCCCAGCGCAAATGCATACCGTCCGCGAGCTCGACTCCAAAAAGATGCCCTTTCAACCGGCTTTATGTGTTCGAATTCAGTCTCTGAAACAACTGGTTCATCCATGTCTCACTTGGTTTAGTCCTTCCTATCCACTTTCCAACTTTACATGAGGATCTGTCCATGGTGTTAGTACCCCGCCAATAAACACAAATCTACTGGCAGACTTACACAGTCACTGTCCTGTTTTCCTTGTGGGATACCCATATCTTCAAATGTTGCAGGTCCCTGTTTGCCTGCTCCCTTTGGTGGCATTGTTGCAGCACTGGGAGCTGGGCTCGGCCTGTTATCGGGCCGCTGAAATTGTGAGGGAGGTGCACTTCCAGTTCTTGGAGGACCAGCTGGGCCCCCTTGAAACCCTCCTTGAGGTCCGCCATAAGGTCCCGGAGACGGCCTGCCGCCCGGGCCAGCACCCCCAGACACCATTGGCGGCTGAGCACTTGACGTTCGTGGAGGTCGGTTCGCCTGAGGTGGTAATTGTTGCTGCTGTTGCTGCTGATTCTGGGGAAGAGAGCTCCCACGCTCGGGGCGCCCACTAGCTCCAGGTACGCGCGAGAAACGTTCATAATTTTGGGACTGCGGGTTTTGCAAACCCGGCGAGTATTGGCCACCAGTGGGTGTCTTTTGTATTCCACCGTATGGTGCTCCGTTATCTTCTGGATAGGGAGAAGGACGTCCTCCGGGTCCTCCGGGTCCTTGCTGGCCTTCCCATCCAGTAGATGCAGCCCTGTTGCGGGGGTCGGGTCGGCCGGGACCTCCGGGGCCTCCAGGGTGAAGATTGCCCATCGACTGAGATTGCGGCATAGGACGAGGACCACCTGATTGTGGCTTGATGCCAAAAGCACTTGATGGGCGATCTGAAGGGGGTCCTGAAGGGGGTCCCATACGTCCGCCTTGATTAAAACGAGGAGAAGTAGGACCTTGGGTATCGTCCTCGGGGTAAGGTGCGGTGGACTTGGAACGGACTGTTAGGGGTGGTGGCCGGTCATCTTCGGGGTAGGGAGCTGCCGATTGGGGTCGCACTGGGCCTTGGTTGGCATCCAATCTAACATTGAAGGCAGGAGGTCTGTCCGTTGCCGCAGGGAGTACAAAAGAAGCCCGCGAGGGGTCTGGGAAGTTAACGTGCTCCGAGACGATGGTGGGCCGTATTCCGAGAGAGGGATTAGATTGCGGATCCTGTGGCTTGGGATAACCCGGTCCGTCTAGTGAAGGTGAAGCAGGGGCACTTCCTTCACTGAGGGTAGGCATTTGCTGTGGCTGCTTGAAGCGATCAGGACGCTTGCCTCGCTGGGATCCATGTTGCGACTTGATGCGGGTCAGTGTGGTAGTTTCGTGGTCAGATTTGGACAGAGTGTTATTCTCGTCCAGAGAATCGAGTCGGCCAAGGGCGTCTTGATTGCCGTGATCGGCGGCCAGTTGATACCACTTTCTAGCTTCTGACAAGCTCTTCTCAACATGGATTCCTATTTCGTTGTAGTAGCCCAAGGCAAATTCTCCTGTCGGTAGCTTAGCGGCAGCAGCCTCTTGAGCATACTTGTACGCGAGCGACTCGTTCTTCTTGAAAACGCCCTCGTAGCCAAAGAGAAACCATCGACTCACACCGAGGGCTGCCTCGGGAAGACCTTGCTTAGCTGCTAGGCCGTAGTAGTGAAGAGAGAACGACGGGTTGAAGTCACATCCGAACTGGCAGAGTTCGTATGCTTGTCCCATCTTGAGTTGGGCCTTAGCAAACCCAAGATAAGCAGACTTCTCGATATACATCTTTGTCGTCAATGGAGTGTTGGGCAGCAAGCCCTCGGGGATTGTTATGTCTGGTAAGTCGCGTCCTATGAGCATACCGTAAACATAGGCACCCTGAGGGGCGTCTTCGTCGGAGCTGTCGGCCGCGGCATGTATCCGCTCCAGACCAGTCGAGTAATCTTTCGTCTCGCCATGCTGGCCTAAAAGACTCATCATGCCCATTCGGTACAACGAGGCTGAGTCCTTGAGGGAAAGACCGCGGTAGTAATGCTCCTTCGCCTTGGACATGTCATTCGACTGCTCGTACAACATGCCCATACGATACTCGGATCTTCCATGACCGAGTTCTGCGGCGCGCTTGTAGCCGATATAAGCCTCGCGCTTGTCAACACGGTTACCAAACTTGCCAAACTCGAGCCATTTTGAGCGCATGTAGAGTGCTTCAGGGTGTTCTTGCTGCGACAAGTAGGTAATAATATTGATTGCATCGACTCGGAGTTCGTGTTCTATGCGGGGCGTAGCAGGTCGGGCCTTTTCGCCATATTCGCGTATCATGGACTCTTGGGAAATGTCGGCCCAAGTAAGGACATCGCGCGCCCATGTAATTTGCATAGAAACATTCTGTGAGTGAAGAACATGCTTGCGCGCATTCCAAAGGATCTCCTCCTTTTCCTCGTCAGTTGGGGGGATGTTATCGCCCTTTACCTTGGGAAAAGGCGAAAATGAGGGGGCGTCGAAGCTCATGGTGCTGAGACTCTCGGAGATCTTATCGGTGGACTGGTATGCTCGGATGTCGTCGCTTGAGACCTGTGTTGCCGGCTGGGGCCTGGGCGGGTCGGCTCCCCGAGGGTTGGTGTAAGTAGAGAGCGACGGTTCACGAGAGTGACGAGGACCCGGGCCTGAATCGGTTTGTGATCGTGGTTCAACAGAAGTAGCCTCGAGCTCCATGCGCTGGAGGTCCTCTTGCATATTTTGAGGGACCTGAGGGGTTACCCTAGATACAACAACAACAAAGAATCGTCAGCATGCCCCACCTTTTCACCGTTACAACCGCATCCGGTGCTGGCAAGCTTTATTTATATAGGATCAGGCAAGGGAAAGGAGCATGGGGATCTGGGAAATAGAAACTGGAGACCGTGCCGGAAATGGGATTAAGGGGGAAGAGCCAAGAAACATACCTTTGAGGGGAGGGAGCAACGACTTCTGGCATATAATAATCATCGAAGCCGCCGGGGACAAATGTCGCGCCTAACTGTGGGGGAGCCATCTCGGTTCGCTGGCCGTCTATCGCGAAAAGGACGTAAGATGTCAGCAAGAGGGTCGGGGGGATAAGACGAATAAAGAAGGGGCCCCTTGTTCTCGTTCACAGCGAACGAATGTAAGAGCTGACGGGGCGCGGTCACCGATGACTGCAGAAGCAGCGGCGTAACCCCTCTTTGCCTCGAGCCAGCAAACAGCAGGCTGTTTATACTGCGCGTGCGTTAGGCACTGGCTTGGTCAGTTCGCTGGCTTGAGTGCTTGCTTGCTTGATCGACTGATCACTGGTGGTAGCAGGTCCAGCTCCAATACAAGGTTTCCAGAGCTAATTTGCGGTAGGGAGCTGGTTCAAATAATCCAGGTTCGAGAATCAAGTAGAATGCGATACCCTGAAGCGAAGCCCAACGATGGAGGGGATCCAAAAGTAACGATAATGCAGCGGGGATGCTGTAAAGAGGCCCGGCCCAATCCCCTTCAGGGGCTGGTGATCAAGTGCAAGGGTCCTGTTACAGGGAATATCCAACGCCAAATCGTTCGTGGGGCCAACTGAGGCTGAAGATGGATTTCGGTTCTTGTGGATGAGCGAAGGACACAACTGCCGTGTAGTTTGAGATTGTACGGAGAGATTCTCAGTCTGATCTTGCGCAATTCAGATGGTGGTGCTTGAATATTGCGTTGAGATTTGCCATTTTCATCGACAGGACATGTTTTTCGGAGGGAGATAGACTCTCGCTATCAAATGTCCAGGCATAATTGCACCCTGACACGCTGCTTGTCTGAGACCCATAGTGGCTTGGCGGCCATGAGTGCCAGGCAGTGCACTAGGCGGCAGCTGTAAATAGCACTCTAGTCTCGAGTGATCAGCGCTGGAGCTCTCAGGAACGGAACGTTGGCTTGCGTAGATGACATGTCGTACAGCGAGCGGGCGGGTATCTCAAAGAAGTATCTTAACCGGTATCCAAGTCGCATTTCAGCATTTTTTGAGTTCTCGGGGGGGAGGGGGTGTAAACAAGGGTCCAAGGCCAAGTATTGCAAAGTTGGCCATCATCAGTCATCAAGCAAGCAAGCACATCAAATAGGCAAATGGGGTATTATCGCCATAATGCTTCGGCGCCGCTCCCTGCATATCAGCTCTTACGAGGGAAATACCGTGGAGTGGGAGAGAAAGAAGAGGATGACGGGAGCATGATGATTGCTTACATGATGATGAATTGCCAGCAGCGGCTGGGTTGTTAGCTTTCTTACCAAGCTGTGCATATTGCTGATAGCTGGCCATGGCGGTCGGAAGCACGAATGACGAAACAGGTTGCGGCTGAGTAGAATATGAAGTCGAGGAACAAGGAGAGAATATAGAAAGTATCGGGATCGACTAGATCGCGGCGAGCAGAGGGCCTGATGCCTTCGTTATGTATTCGCCCGCCTGGTGTTTCTAGATCTGCGACACCACTATCACTAGCCAGCATATGCAACCCTGGCTTGGGCTGTGGGCGGGTTGGGACTTGCGGCT
>JAAOAG010000350.1:0-155884 GCA_013186755.1 Fusarium begoniae
ATTTATATAAAATTATATAAAACTGGTTTATATATAATTATTAGTTAAATAAATACTTAATACTTTATAAAATATATTTAGTATTATAATATTATAAGCTACTTAAAATATATTTATAAGATAAAAGGGTATAATTAAATTAAAATAATAAAAAAAAGATAAATAAATAATTTATTTTATAATTTATTAACTACTTTTACATAATACTATAAAAAATATATACTTTTATTAATATTTTAGCCATCTTACCTTAGTAAAAGATTTATAATTCATCTTAAATTAATATCTTAGAGTAGTATCCTTATTTTACAGGCATTGTAGCTCAAGGTGTGTACATAACCTTATCCTCTGTTTATCCCTCCCTCGAACAACATTCCCGGCTTACAAGCGGGACGGCCCATATCTAATACAACCCGCTCCACAGTTTCTTGGGTTGCATCTGTCTTATGTGCATACACGACTGTGCATTTCTAGGGTTCCGGCAAGTCGGCATTCAAGGGGGGCTTGGAAGGTTTGGATTAACGCAAGCATGATCTGACGCTCGCTTAGCTATATCCACACGTATGATCTGATGTTGTCAACGTGCGCTTATAATCTTGCATGACGGCACATTGCCTGCTGCAGATTCCTACATGCGAGATTACGGCGTAAAGAACTAGGATTTGTTCCTGCGTTAAGAGGGCCAATCGCCATTCGCCTTGAGCGAGGCAGAAGGATTACTGTTTGATAGAGTTGGAAGGATTGTGATGGGATTCAGAGGATACTCGGCTTGCGTAAAGATGGTATGATCACGGCTGATGGACGCGGGAAGAGGTGAGATGCCTAGACATGAATTGGGTGGACGTCAGCGCTTCCCTGGCAGCTGCGTGCATCAGAACATGATAGTCGTGCAGGAGACTTGGGAAAGGTACTTTCACTGTTTGTACCTTTTCCAGTCAGCCCTTCTGAGAATCAGGCGATGCCAATGACCAGTTGTGAATAAGGGATTACATATGTGAAGCTTTACCAGAGAGCCTGGATCACAATGACTTTCACAAAACTGCGCTTCCAAGTCTGGGACTAGAAGCAACACAAGACAATATGTCAAACTCTACAGGCTTTATTGCCGACTTACCTGGCATTTTCACAGACATACCAGGCTTTGTTGCTGATATCCCCTCCCGGGTTAACTTTACATCTATACCCGTTATCTTATCTTCCACTGTTGCTGTCCTTGCCTTCACATCCTTCATCAAATATGTCGCTGAGAGACAGCAAGAAAAGGCAATGGGCTTCGGCCATGTCCCAACTATCTGGCAATGGGATCCGTTCTATGGCGTTGACGCCTTCATTGCCATGCTACTAGCTCTGAAGAACAACCGCTACGTGCCGTGGCTGGACAGCTTACACGCCAAGATGCCCAAGACTTTTGCTCTCACCTTCCTTGGCGGTCGTCAGATTTGGACTATTGAGCCTGAGAACCTCAAGACTGTGGCCAACAATCTTGCGGATTTTCAAGTCGGTCCAATTCGCTACAACAGCAAAGCAGGACAGCCCTTCGCTGAGAAGGGTATTGTCGGCGCTGATGGCAAGGACTGGGAGTTTGCCCGGGCTCTTGTCAAGCCATTCTTCATGCGAGAGTGGTATGCCAACACTGAGCGCATGGAACCCTTTGCTGAGCGATTCTTTGCGGGTATTCCTGCTGATGGCGAGACTTTTGATATGTTTCCCCATCTACGAACCTGGTCGTTGAATCTCAATCTTCAGTTCCTCTTTGGCGATTACTCTGATATTGTCACTGAAGAGGAGACCAATAAGACTACTGATGCGTTCATTACTGGTTTGGCATATGCGAGAATTCGCCTTCTCTTGCACCGTGTTCTCTGGCTCTTCCCTTGGAAGACATGGTACAAGGTTGTTGGCACAATTCACAGTTATGTCAACAAGCATATTGCCAAGGCCCGTGCTGAACTCAAAGAGCGTGAGGAGCGCATCAGCAAGGGTCTTCCTGTTGGGCCGCAGAGACGGGATGTCTGCTGGCACATGGTTCGGGAGTTGCCGAATGACGATGAAGTCAGATCTCACCTCTGCTTGCTCTTTGTTCCCAACAACGAAACTACTCTGATTTTCCTGTCCAATGTGATGTGGAATCTGGCTAGACAGCCTGAGATCTGGGAGCGACTCCGTCAAGAGGTCAAGGGCAAGGAGTTGAACTTCAACAGTCTTCGCAGCATGAAGCTTCTACAGAACGTTCTCACAGAAGCTCATCGCATCACCCCGGTCGGTCTCTTCATAGCCCGCGCCGCAGTTCGCGACACGACCCTCCCGCGAGGCGGTGGTCCAAAAGGCGACCAGCCCGTGCGCGTGCGCAAGGGTAACATTGTGCAGATCAACAAGGCAGTCATGTACAAAGACCCAGACTACTGGGGCGATGACGCCTTGGAGTTCAATCCGGACCGCTTTGATAAGATGCGTCCGGGGTTGAGTCTTACACCGTACAACACTGGGCCAAGACGATGTCCTGGTGAAATGATGACTATGAATGAGTGTGGGTATATGGTTGCTCGTATGGCGCAGACTTACAAGAGGTTGGAGTGTAGAGACCCCACGCCGTTTGTGGGTGTTTTCCGTATTGGGCAGTTGAATAAGAATGGATGTCAGGTAGCTGTATACAGAGAGTAGTTGCAACATAGAGAGAAGGATGAGGTGGCATTCCGAGAAACAGAGTTTGATTGCCCAGGGACTTTCTTATCGCGTATCCTGCGATTGTATTTGTCGTCGAAAGTGCTTCCATATTTGGCTAATACTATGTTTCTTGGCTCGTCATATCTTATTTGAGGTGCATATGCAAGCCGATACCTTGTGAGATTTATAACTTCTACCCTAAAGGACACAGACACTTGACTAATATTGGTATAACTTAATGGGGCTATTTTGGATCTTCGAGCAGGTATTTTTGGCCCCTGGGTTTAATGTCAGCAAGGTTCATACTCTATCGGGCTTATTGTCCAAGAATTTAGCCTGCTGACGCGCATGTTGACCTCAACAACCTTGGCATGTCAGACTAAGAACTTTTGAATTGTTGTTCTCTTCTCCCAAAAGGTATCGGGCAGCAAAACGTAAGACCCAAGCGATTACACCATGTCAATCCATTACTGACGGTGCAATCGCCAAGCAGCCCAAGATCTTGTGCTTACTCGCGTCTTACAAAACAGCATGGAATTCACGAAATACCATACGAAGTACGCCATGTGGATCCTTCCACGTCAAACTGCAAGGCAGGCACACTAGAAGCATGGTCGCGGCAGATAATGTGTAGGGTAACGGTGGAAGGATTCAGCCGACATTTCGATTTCGTAATTTGCAGGGATACAACGGGGAGTCGGAAAAACTTGGCGTGCGGGCACTACTCGGGAGCGCTACAAGTAGCCATTTTCAAGTCATGTCGCTTATATTTAGGGCGGGTTTAGTGTGAAATCTAGACAAGAAGTCTCCGAACAGAAAAGCACTCAATACCGGGTAAACAGTGTATGAGGGGATAAAATTTATTCTATAGTTGGAAACCAGAGTTCCTTTCCAATTCAACTTTTGGTATCGCTATTCCTTATCTAATCTTATGCTCTATCGTTCCCATTCGTGTTCGCATTTTCGGCAATTGGACCCCCTGTTGTCTCTTTAGTCTCTGTGCTCTCAGTTCCTGCTGCCTCCTCTTTTGGCTTGTTTTGCTTAATGCTCCTCCACTCCATACAAACAGCCCCTAGATAGCCTATACAGGAGAGAATGAGTCCACAAAGGAAAGCTTGCCGTAGAGAAGCATTATACGCTACAAGAACAAGCCGTTTTGTTGTTTCGCTCAGGCCATCTAGAATTCTTGTAGCACCTTCTTGTTGAAGATTGAACACGTCAACGCCAGGGATAACACTGATCCTTTTCACTAATTCATTTGTGAAAAGGTTCTGTCCAACACTGACAAAGATGGCACCTCCTAGTAGCTGACAGAAGATCAGAACTGAAGTACCTGTTGGTACGTCTTCTAAGGGCAGCACAGTCTGCGATGCAATAAGAGGAATTTGTAGAGTAATACCTAAGCCGAAGCCGTATGGTATCTGGTAGCCGATCCACTCTCCACTGCTGGTATGCACTTTGAGTAAAGTGAGAAGCCCTGTGCCGACACACATAATGGCATTACCAACAAGCATGAAGGGCATGTACTGTCCAATAGTTTGTACACCGCCAGCACTGACGAATGATGCAATGACTTGAGCGATGACCGTCGGCAGAAGGCGAATGCCTGATTGAACAGCACTGACTCCTTTGATAGCTTGGAACCAAATAGGGAGGTAGTATAGTGTTGTCATCATGGTAGCTCCAGTACAGAACATGGAGAAAGACGAGGCTGCGATACTGCGTTGGGTAAAGATATGTGGTGGCACAGTTGCGTGGTTCGGAAACACGATCTGAATCACGACAAAGGCGATAAGGCAGACGCCAGTAACAACAAAGAGTGCGATAATACGACCGTTGGACCAGGGGTACTTTGTACCGCCCCATCGGAGAGCAGTGAGAAGGCTAATGACACCGCCGAGAAGCATAACGCATCCTGGGCCATCGAGACGAAGGAGCTTTTCTTTGAGTGGAAGACGGGCAGTTGCGCGATCGGGGACTTGTAGTAGAAATGCGAGGAGAGCGGCAGCAACGGCTCCGATGGGTAAGTTGATGTAGACTTATTATTCTGTTAGCGCATTCATTTCTTGAAGGTAGTCGAGCTTACAACACCATCTCCATGTCGCGCTGGAGTCAGTGAAGGCACCTCCAAGCAAAGGACCTAAAACACTGGTAACACCAAAGATCGCAGCGACAACAGCCTGGTAGGGTGTTCTCTTCTCCAGAGGGATGCAGTACACCGTGACGATGACAGCGCCAGCATAAATCCCAGCACTCCCAACGCCAGCGATTGCGCGACCGACGATGAGCGCAGTAGAAGATGGCGCCGCGCCACAGACAGCTGAGCCAACTTCAAAGATCAAGATGCTGATAAGAAAGATGATCTTGACACTGAAGAATGTGTATAGTCGCCCGAACATGAGTTGAAATGCGCATGTTGTCATAAAGTATGCGGATGCATACCAGCCGACATCGGCGACGGCGCGGAACTCGTCTGTGATTTTTGGGATGGCGGTCGAGACGATTAATCGGTCCTGTAGGCAATTGATTTATTAGCCCTTTTCATTGGAAGTGCTGTAATTGTTTTCGGGCAATTGGGAAAATTTGGGGGAGGGCATCGCGTACCAGAGCAACCAAAAACATGCTCAGATAAGCAGAGGTCATGATAAGGGCAAGCTTCATGCCGTGAGGGTAGTCAATGGCAGCCTCTTCCTCCGCAGTGGCTCTCGCATCATGAACAACATGATGTTCATCCTCGTTTGGAGGCTTGTTTCGTTTCAGGAACTTCATTGTCAAGGGCTATATGTGATGCAGTCGGACTGACCACGGTGGCTGCGCGACGACAAAAGATCAATGGTTAACCTGTAAAGCCGCGGGACTAAGAAACATGCAAATTGTTTCCGAAAGGGAAAAGAACTCAAAACGCGAAATCTGACACGGAACAAAGAAAGACACCGATTGTCCTGACGTAAATTGGGTATCGACCAACCAACATCTGTGGAGCAGGGATTCATGAAAGTGGTCTGATCGGTTGCAGGGTAGAGCATTCCTTCAAGAAGTAAAAAGCAACATGAGATCGACGTTGTGTTATGATATGATGTGGTGTAATCAATGGCAGAATTACGAAATAACTAGGTAATGTTCAATAATAATACTTTCACTACCTATGTACCTGTCTTCCGTGTCCAAGTGCCTTGATAATCGCTGACTAGAGCAAGTAAACCAACTTATGGCCCCTAACAGTCCCCGCCTTGATCTCCTCTAAGCCCTGTAGGGCGCCCTCCAATCCACCCTCCCTCACCTGGACAGGATGCGGAACGATCTTACCATCGCGGAGCAATCCCTCCAGCATCCGCGCAAGATCGACACCAAACTTTCTCAGCTCGGGATTGCCAGGCCGTCCATGAGGCGGCGGCATGTCAATGTCCAACCCCGCCATCTCAAGCCCATACGTAAATCCCGACTTAACCGTCTTCCTCGTTCGCGTGATGGCTTCGTGGGGGACATGCACCGTCTCGTAGTGCCCACCCATTCGGCCGATTGCTCGGAAGCAGAAGCGCGCAGAGTCAACCGAGCCAATGCAGTCGAACGCGTACTTGAGCCCGTTCTTGGTGAGCTTCTTGATCGCGTCCACGGAAGCGTCGGGATCGCGATAGTCAAAGCACTCAACGGCTTGGGACTTCTTGGCGAGCTCGTTGCTGTTGGGGGAGCATACAGCAATTGGCAGGAGACCCGCCAGTCGCGTCAGCTGGCAGAAGATGGTGCCTGTTGCTGTCCCACCCCCGTAGACGAGCACGTAGTGGGGTGTTGGCGAGGGCTGCAGGGGTGTCCCGGGGAGCTCGAGCCGCCTCATGGCTAGGCCTGCTGCCATGAAGACAGTGCCGAGAGACGCCATGTCAGCAAGGGAGTACCCGGGTGGCTTGCGAAGGATGAAATCCTCCTGAGCCAGAGTGTACTGGGAATACGCTCCCACGTCCGGCATCGACCGGTTCATGCCAAGCACCATGATTCCAACCTCATCGCCTATTTTGAGAGGACTGTCTGAGGCATCGGGACCGAGAGCGATGACTTTACCAGAGCAGTCGAATCCACCAATTGCTCCGTGGACCGTATATCCGCTTGTAAGCTTAGTGTCGATGGGGTTGAGGCCCACCGCCACGTTCTTGACCAGTACCCATCCCTTGCCAGGGGTAGGAACGGGTGCGGCGTCTGTCAGTTCGAGAGTATCACGCTCGGTGCCGATAAGAGCACGCTGCGTCTTGGGGATGGTGATTGGCTCCATAGTTTTTGTCGTTGCCTGCTTGGGCCCTGTCATCGAAGAGTCGAAATAGACGCTCTATTTAAGTTGCTTTGATGTCAACATCCTGGTAACTCGTATGCAGGCTAGTGTTTATGTCACACCACTTGATGAAGAAGCCAGGTTTGACTGAAGAAGGAATCTAGATTGACAGCTTGGCTGCGCTTGGCAGATGACGGTTACATCTGAAGGAGCTGAATGCTGGAGTTTAGATGGAGAACATGTGCGTGAATGGCGAGTGGACGAGTGGTATGATGCATGGCGGGTAGATATGAATAAGCCTTGTTATCATATGTGGGACATTTCTCTGGGTGTGAGATTAAATACTATAATTAAGGGCTTATAAGGGGGGTGTAATAAAAGAATCTTAGATACTAACTATAATATTAATAATTTAATTTTTATTAAAATACCTTAATAGCTAGAGTTAGTTAAGCATAATTAAAATACTTTTTATATGTCTTAAGCTCTTTATAGAAGTATTACTTAAAATAACTTTAGATAATTATAAGATATTATAAGGCTTATTTTCCTTTCTTATAACAGGCACTTTCCATAAGGGGTATACAACTACTACCTAATTAGCTTTAACCTATTATAATCCCGTAGGTAATAAACCTGCTCACTACGCTTACGATATCGAAGTCAGCAACCTCATCATATTGCATCTTAGCTTTTTAGATGTCAGGCCATTATCTCTCTTTACCAGATTCACTCACGCAATCCATTGATATGACAAACACATGCATGAACCTTGCCCATCCTTCGGATCACATAAGCACTCCGTTGATCCTATTCCACCAATAATCGTATCATCCTTCCGAAACATCTCTATACTTCATTCCAAAGTATCTCCCGAGGACACCAGTCTTGAAACTTCACCACAATCCTTCTGCAACATTGATCACCAATAATCGACAGGTCAATCCGAGTGACCAAATCTTCTCCGCTTTCTTTGATAAGCTTACCGCCGCAGAGTCGCAATGGACCTTGATATCCTGTACACTGGGGGCTGAATCCCAAGTGTCTTGAGCCGTTACCCGAGCGTGGCAAGAGGATTATCGGGACCGGGAGAGGAACTGTTCATCCGGTAAGTGAGAGCGGCTGTGAAGGCGGAGTGGAGAGGCTGTCCAGAATCCTTGATGCTCAAGCCCCTGGAATCCCATACCCGTCTAGGACGTAGTCGTGATAGAGCATCGAGTAGATTTCCCATGTGTTTAGCAAAGAAGTCAAGTCCTGAGGTTCTGTCTTCCCGCCCACTATCTTATAAAGTCAACGCCACTGTTAGCTGTACCAAGCTGAACTTAGTGAACCCCCTTACTTTTTGCCTTTGAGAATTATCTTTTGAAACACTACTACTATCTTTTACAATGACAAAATTCTCAAAGACTAATGAACCCATTGCGGTGGTCGGCACTGCGTGTCGTTTCCCCGGCGGTTGTAACACACCCTCCAAGCTTTGGGATCTGGTGTGCTCATCCCGAGATGTCCTGCAGAAGGTGCCGCCAGCTCGGTTTAATGTGGACTCATTCTACCACTCTGACCCGACGCATCATGGTACTACCAATGTCACGCAGAGTTACTTCCTAGATGAGGATGTTACAAAGTTCGATAATGGCTTCTTTGGCATTCAGTCTATGGAGGCGGAGGCTATGGATCCGCAGCAGAGGTTGTTGCTGGAGACTGTCTATGACTCTGTTGTCGATGCAGGCTTGTGAGTTATGCCGGGCGTTTGTGCGGAGATGGCCACTGACAGTATGCAGGGCGATGGAGGATTTGAAGGGCTCAGATGTGAGTTTTGACAGCAACGCTACACATCATTTGTCTTGTTGCAGAACTGACCGATCTTGACATGCAGACATCAGTATTTGTGGGACAGATGTGTGACGATTGGTACGTGCTCAGATCATGTCTCTACATATTCATGTTACTGACAATGCATGATGCAGGGCCCAAATGCTTGCGAAAGATTGGGACGACATTCCCACCTACATGGGCACCGGTGTTTCTCGTGCTGTCATGTCCAATCGTATATCATACTTTGGTAAGTGGCTCATTGATGTACTTTGAGATCTCAATTGCTAACGTCGCAACAGTAAGCGAAACGCTGCGAGTCACTTGTACATAACTAACATGAATGACCCAGTTTGACTGGCACGGCCCCTCCATGAGCATCGACACAGGTAAATATTCCCCATCTCCGATCTACAAACCCCACAAGCTAAAGAGAAATGATCTACAGCATGCAGTTCAAGTCTGGTTGCAGTGCACGAAGCAGTCAGGACTCTGCGTAGCGGCGAGTCCAACGTTGCAGTCGCTGCAGGTGCAAATCTCATCTTGCTTCCTGGCATGTACATCTGCGAGAGCAAGCTGCGCATGATTTCGCCTACAGGTCGGAGTCGTATGTGGGATGCTAATGCTGATGGGTATGCGAGAGGTGAGGGATTTGCCTCGGTTATCTTGAAGACGCTGAGTCAGGCTCTTGCGGATGGGGATCCGATTGAGTGCATTATTCGTGAGACTGGTGTGAATCAGGCAAGTGGCCAATACTATGCGTAGGAGAGGGAAACTGACCATACTAGGATGGCAAAACTCCAGGCCTGACTGTACCTAGCAACATCGCTCAAACAGCTCTCATTCGCGATGTCTACCAGCGCGCCGGTCTAGACATCACCAAGCCCTCAGATCGTCCCCAGCTCTTCCACGCCCATGGAACAGGCACCAAAGCTGGAGACCCCAAAGAAGCTGAGGCCATCTCCAAAGCATTCTTCAGCGACGATCAACCTCACGATGAGAAGCTCGACGTCATTTCCATCAAGACACAAATTGGTCACACAGAGGGTACAGCTGGCCTTGCGAGTCTGCTTGGGACAATGATGGCGATGAAGAATGCGACTGTTCCGCCGAACATGCACTTTGAGACACTTAATCCTGACATTGAACCGTTTTACAGCAATCTCGAAGTTCCGACTTCTGCAAAGGCCTGGCCTGATGTACACGGAAGTGTCAAGCGTGCTAGTATCAATAGTTTTGGTAAGGACCCCAGCGCCGTCATCCAGCCTTAACACTTGCTAATCAACTTTGTAGGCTTTGGTGGTACCAATGCTCATGCGATTCTGGAGAGTTATGAGCCTGCTCTTCATAATCAGGCCGTAGTTTCCACTGAAGCAGAGTCTCCTCGTCTATACACACCACTCTTATTCTCCGCCAATAGCGAGAAGGCTCTCAAAGAAGTTCTCTCATCTTATCTGAGCTTCCTTGAAGAACGATATGCGACAAACATGTCTGACCTGGCTTGGACCTTGCACAACCGGCGCTCGACGCTACCATATAGGAGCAGCGTGGTTGTCCCTGCTGGCTCTGGAAATCCCCAGGAGGCCGCCAGAAGTGCTATTCTTGCTGAGATTGAGCGTCTGACTGACTCGTCACACAAGCTTCACCGATCCGCGAGTGTCGCTGCGCCGAAGATTCTTGGTGTCTTCAGTGGTCAGGGCGCTCAATGGCCTCGCATGGGTGCCGTACTTCTTGAGTCATCTGCTTGGGCACGCGGCAAGATCGGTGAGCTCGATGGTTATCTGGCTGACCTTCCCGCCTCAGACGCACCTGACTTCACACTCGAGGCTGAGCTGCTTGCCTTCAAGGAGACCAGTCGCGTCGCCGAGGCCGCTATCTCTCAGCCTCTCTGCACTGCTGTCCAGGTGCTTCTAGTTGATCTCATCCGAGAATTGGCAGGTATTCAGCTCACCGCTGTGGTGGGCCACTCGTCTGGTGAAATCGCAGCAGCATACGCCGCTGGCTTCATGAATCGTCGCGCCGCCATCGTGACAGCTTACTATCGCGGTCGCTACGCCAAACTCGCTGCGTCGCCGTCCTCCAGCGATATTAAGGGCGCTATGGCAGCAGTCGGAACAGATGAGGCCGACGCACTTGAGTTCTGCGCCCTTGAGGATAACGCCGGTCGTATCACCGTTGCAGCTGTCAATGCTCCCTCGAGCGTCACTCTCTCTGGTGATGAGGATGCTATTGAAGAGGCCATCGCTGTCTTCCAAGACGAAGGCAAGTTTGCGAGACGACTCAAGGTCGATACAGCGTATCACTCCAGTCACATGCAGGCTGCGGCAGGACCGTATCTTGAGGCTCTGCAGAGAAGCTGTGTTCGCTTTGACGAAGAAGTCGCTTCAGAGCAGCGCCCTCTCTGGTTCTCGAGTACTAAGGTTGATGCTGCACCTATGAAGCGGGAGGACCTGAGTCCTCAGTACTGGATTGATAATATGGTCAAGCCCGTCATGTTCGCGCCAGCCCTCGATTGCGCGCTGGCGCATTCTGGGCCCTTTGACATGGCACTGGAACTGGGACCTCATCCTGCGCTCAAGGGCCCTGCTCTCGAGAGCCTTGGAAATGGTACACCATACCAAGGTGTGCTTACTCGTGGCAAAGACGACGTTGAGAGTGTTGCTGATTGCTTTGGCGCTGTCTGGCGCAATCTCGGTCGGGGCCATGTCAACTTTGCTTCAATTGACACTACCCTCTCCGGTCGCTCGTCAACACCAACAGTGGTCAGAGACCTTCCACCATATCCATTCTCAGCAGATTCTCAAGTCTTCTGGTCAGAGTCCCGTTTCTGCGCCGCCCTTCGTCAAATGGATGAGCCCGTCCACCCCATCCTCGGCCGTCGTATGGTCGAGAATAGCGTTCCAGGCATGACCCAATGGCGTAACATTCTTCGCGCGCGTGAGATTCCCTGGCTTCGAGGCCATCGCCTTCAGGGACAAGTCATCTTCCCTGGTTGTGGTTACGCAGCTATGGCCCTTGAGGCGGCGATGATACTGGTGCGAGATCTTAAGGATTCTCCGACCGTGAGATTGTTGAGTCTTTACGATCTTACCATGGATCAGGCGATTGTCTTCAATGATGATAGTTCAAGCGTTGAGACGCTGGTTACTATGAAGACTGTTGAGAGTAGCCATGATGAACTTGTTGTGGATTTTGTTTGCTGCTCTTATCACACCCATGGACTGGCACCGGCCGTTACATCCACTCACGCTCACGGTCGTGTCGTCGCTCGTCTCGGGGCACCCTCAGCAGAAGCCATTCCTGGTCAGACCGCCCGAGATCCAGCTCTTCAATTCAACCTCGCGCCAATTGAGATTGACCGCTTCTACACTGAGCTAGCCAAGCACGGTTACCAGTACTCTCCTCCCTTCAATGGCATTGTCGAGATTGAGCGCAAGTCCGACTTTGCAATCGGAAAGATCGTTGACCAATCTGGTCCTGAGTGGCAAGACCAAGTCGTTCTCGCTCATCCTGGTCTCATGGACTCTGGTGCCCAGACTGTCCTCGCTGCCATGGCTGCGCCTGGCGATGGCCGTTTGTGGTGCCTGCAGATGCTGGTTGGTATTGATGCCATTCACGTCAATCCTTACTTCGCGTCAGCTGCTCGAGGCGCGACCATGGCTTGGGAGGCTAGCACTACGCTTGGTGAAGATGCCGATTCGCTAGGTGAGGCTGTAGGCGACATGAAGATGCTTTCGCCCGATGGCCAACAAGCCTACATCGCTGTCGAAGGCGCAAGGATGAGACCATTTACTCCTGCTACCGCTGTCAATGACTCGCCTCTCTTCTCAACTTGGGTCTATGGCCCTTCTGAGCCTGATGGTATTCTCGCATCGCGCGTTACTCGCCCTCAAGAGGTCGCCGATGCAGAGATTCGCTCAGCCGACAACCTTGACAGACTGTCCTTGTTCTACGTGCGACGTCTCGCTGAGCTTATCCCCGCTGGCTCACAAGCTCGCGACGAAGCCCAGGAGCACTTCAAGCGTCTTCTCACTTGGTGCGACCATGTCATCGGCCTCGTCAGTCGTGGAGAACATCATTTCCTGACTCCAGAGATGATGAACGACACCCAAGTTGAGATTGATCGTCTTCTGGCGGAGTATGCCAACTCGAACGACTTTAGACTCACTCATGCTGCTGCCAAAGCTCTTCTTGAAGTCGTCCCTGCGAACGAAGGCAATGTGCATGAGTATCTGACCAAGGATAACATGCTCAATAGGTACTACGAGGAGACTCTTCGCTATGAGGCGAGTGACCAGAAGATGTACAACATGATGCGCCAACTTGCACACATCTATCCTCAGATGCGCGTCCTTGAGGTCGGTGCCGGAACTGGTGGTGCGACATCTCACGCCTTGCCCGCCATTGACGGTGCCTTCTCAGTCTACACCTTCACAGACATCTCCACTGCCTTCTTTGACAAAGCAGAGGAGAAGTTCAAGGACTACTCCGGTCGCATTAATTTCAAGGCTCTTGATATGAACAACAGTATCGAGGAGCAAGGCTTCACTGAGTCGTCTTACCATGTCGTGATGGCTGGAATGGCCCTACACGCAACCGGCGATGTTGAGGGAGCTCTCCGCAATATCCGTCGTCTTCTGAAGCCCGGCGGTCGTCTGATCGGCTTTGAGAACATCAACAACGACGCCGTGCGACTGGGTATCGGTATGGGTGGCTTTGCTGCCTGGTGGTCTGGCGCTGAATATGGTCGACCTTGGGGCCCTATGTTGACTCTTGAGCAGTGGGACGATGCTCTGAAGAGGACGGGCTTCACTGGTGTTGATACTCATACCGTTGGTCACAATCAGACACAGCCTATGTGTCTCTGGGTCTCAATGGCGAGAGATGAGAAGGTTGATCTCTTGAGGGAGCCACTCGCCGCTGTGCCTGAGAAGCATCAGAACTTGGTTGTTGTCGGCGGGAAGTCTCTTGGTACGATGGATCTTGTTGAGAAGACCAAGTCTCTCGTCGCGCCATTTTACCAGACCACAAGTCACTTCAAATCAGTTGAAGCCCTCAACGACATCACTGAAGATCAGTTCCCCGAAGGCTCTTCTGTTCTGTGCCTGACTGAACTCGATGAACCGGTTCTCCGCACCGTCACCGACCCCAAGCTGGACGGCCTCAAAGCCCTCTGGGCTCGCGGCCGCAATATTCTCTGGGTCACCAAGGGCGCCGCTTCAGAACAACCCTACAACAACATGGTCATTGGTCTCGCCCGATCAATCCGTCAAGAGTACCCTAGCATCACCCTCCAGACAGTCGATCTCGACACTGCGACCGTTGGTGATGGATCTTGGGTGCCGTCTTTCGTCGCCAGTGCTCTGAGGCGCATTGAACTTCTTGACAAGTGGAAGCGCGAAGAGATTGCCAACGGTACCGATCTGAACGACAAACTTCAGTGGACTCAAGAGTCCGAGGTGCGAGTCGTTGAGAAGAAGACTTACATGCCGCGACTGAACGTCAATAAGGAATTGAACCACCGCTTCAACTCAATTCGTCGTATCATCCATGAGGATGTTGATCCCCAATCACCAAAGACTTCATTCAGTCTCAATGCTAGTGCCAATGCAACATTGGCAGCTCCAGTCATCGGCCAGATCTCGCCTCTGCGTGTTCAACCTGACAATGATGCTGCTGTTCCAAGCTACGATGTTCGCATCCAAAAGTCGCTTCTCCAGGCTTTGAGGATTGGCACCTTGGGTTACTTCCGTCTTTGTGTCGGCTACGCCTATGACAAACGGGTTCTCGCTTTGACGCCTTCTGCTGAGACACCAGCTACAACACCCCAGGACCTCACGGTCGCTCTCCCAGCTGGTGCTTCAGAAGAGCTATCTTCAATGGCTCTATTGTCGACCGCAGCGCACCTCGTCGCTGCTCAGATTGCAGCATTGGTGCCTCAGCAGAAGGGCAGCCATATCGTCATTCACGAGGCTGATTCTCTGGTGCGCACTGCAATCATGAACTTGTTTGAGTCGCACCCCGCACCATCCTGGCGTGTCAGCTTCACTGGGTGTCTGATTGAAGGTCAGCAGCCTCAGGATCTCCCCGGCAAGACCACTTGGCTGGCGCAGGAGATGTCAAGTCGTGCTATTCGGAAGGCTCTCCCCGCTTTGACTAGCTCGTCGCTCCTGGTCGACTTCTCAGCTCCCAACAGTCCTTCTGCAGTTGTCGCGTCTGCCATGGCAGAGTGTCTTCCATGGTATGCTCGCACAGAGAGTTCGCTGATCAGAAACCGCGTCGAGGTTCGCCCAGGCAATCTAGCAGATGCGAGGGCTGCACTCCAAGCTGCTTGGAGCAAGGCGAGTAGCATGGTCATTGAAGCTCGCGATCGTGAGACCGTCCCGCTCAACCACATCGAGGGCTTCACTGCACCAACTGGCCAGTCACTGCACCTCGTCGACTGGGCGACTCCATCAGTACCAGTGCGCGTTCATCCTCTCGACCACCACACCAGCATCTTCCGATCAGACAAGACTTACCTTCTTGTTGGTCTCTCGGGTGAGATGGGTCAATCGTGCTGTGAATGGATGGCCGCTCATGGAGCCCGATATGTCGCTCTGACCAGTCGCTATCCTAAGGTCGATCAGCGATTCATTGACAATATGGAACAAGCTGGTGTCACTGTCGTTCCTCGCAAACTTGACATCACTAGCAAAGAATCTCTTCATTTGTGCTACCAGGCCATCACTCGGACACTGCCGCCGATCGCTGGTGTTGCCAATGGTGCTATGCTTCTGCAGGATGTTCTCTTCAAGGACATGGACGCTGCCAATCTGAACAAGGTCCTGGCGCCCAAGGTCAATGGTAGCATCTACCTCGATGAACTATTTGCCGACACCAAGCTGGACTTCTTCCTTATGTTTAGCTCTGCAGCTAGTATCGTCGGATCTCGAGGTCAAGCCAACTACGCCGCTGCCAACATGTTCATGGCCTCCCTCGTCAACAACCGTCGCAAGCGCGGTCTCGCTGCGTCCATCATCAACATCAGCGCTCTCATTGGTCTCGGCTACATTGAGCGACAGAAGATTTACGATGCGAGCTTCTTCAAAGACATTGGTATCGCCAATACCTCAGCCCAAGGTCTTCACCAGCTCATTGCAGAAGCCATTCTCGCTGGGCGGCGCTTTGGTCCTGATGAGGATATTGAGGGCGGTGAGATCTCGCAGGGAATCATGCCTCAATTCTCCGACGATGAGCACAAGTCATTCTTCATTCATGACTCCAAGTTCAGCAACATGCTGATTGAGCGAGTCGACGGCGATGCAGATGTCGACGCGTCAGGTAACGCAGCTGCTGTGTCGCTTAGTCGCCAATTGAAGCGTGTCACCAGCAAGGAACAGGCGTTGAGGGTCATCACTGATGCCTTTACTCTGAAGCTGAAGAAGATGCTGCGCATTCCTGCCGAGACTGACGTCCCCGAGTCGCTGGCTTTGGTAGATCAGGGTGTCGATTCGCTTGTTGCTGTGGACGTGCGATCGTGGTTCTTGAAGGAACTCGATACCGACATGCCTGTTCTCAAGATCCTGGGCGGCAACTCAATTCTTGATCTCGCAAGCGATGCGCTCGAGCGAATCCCCAAGGCTCTTCTTGACCTGGACCGCGATGATGATGAGACAAGCAATGACGGGCAGCCGGTCGGCGACAAGAAGCTCACTGAGCCTCCAACCTCAAGCTCCAGCTCAGACGTTGTGACTGGCGACTCCGACGCTGTCTCGCAAAGCTCAGCGACAGACGTTTCCACGACCGCAAAGAGCACAGCGGGAGCTGACACGGCAAGCATCCCCCCATCTCTAAGCAACATGAAGAATAACAATGGATCGGACGACAGGCATAAGCGAGAGCTCGAAGACGTGGCAGCTAAGAAGCGCCGTGCAGATGAAGAAGCGGCGGCGGCGAAGAGGCGGGAGGAGATTGCGAAGAGTTCGAGTGAGGTTGTTGATGAGATGTCTCTTGTTCAAAGTCGTTTTTGGTTCCTTACTACGGCGTTGGAGGATAAGACTACGTTTAACGTTACGATTTCGGCGCATCTAAAGGGCATGGTTGATGCCGGGAAGTTGGAGAGGGCGTTGGAGGGCGTTGTGAAGAGGCATGAGATACTACGAACGAGATTCTTTGTAAGTGGCGGCTCCAATCCTCTCACCCGTACAATTAACGCAAGGTATTTTGAGAACGAAGCTAATCATGATTGTAGTTTGGAGGCAAGTCCCTCGAGACACCTATGCAAGGTGTTCTCTCCAAGCCAACAGTTCACCTCACATCGCGGCACGTCAACAGCAAAGCCGATGTCGATCAAGAGATGGAATGGCTTCACTCTCACCCTTGGAACCTCGGCGATTGGGAAACCATCAAACTCTCACTTCTTTCCCAATCCGATACTGAGCACTGGCTATTGTTAGCATTCCATCACATCGCCTTTGACGGTTACAGTCTCGAGATCTTCTGGCGCGACCTGGCAAAAGCCTACAACGCCAACGGATCAATTCCTACTTTGCCTGATGCGAAGCAGTACCGAGCTTACATTGCCAAGCAACGTCGGCAGAACCTATCGAAGCCATTTGAGTGGAGGAAGGCGATTGAGTTTTATCGCAAGCTCATCATGCCAGAGCCCGAGCCACTTCCTCTTCTACCCTTTGCAAAGGTTAGCCACAGGAAGTTACTCGAGAACTACAGCTGTTACAATGCGGAGATCACTCTTGAGCCTTCGGAAGCAGCGCGCATCAGGAAACTTGCCAAGGCCAATCACTCAACCTCGTTCCACGTCTACGTCGCAGCTCTTCAGACTCTACTCTTTGGCCTGATGCCCGACTCTGTTGATCGCTTGTTTATCGCGATGGACGACACCAACAGACTCGACAAAGACTTCATGGATACGATTGGTCTTTTCGTCAACACTCTCTTCCTCCGCTTTGATCGCAACGACTACAACAAGCTCTCCTTCTCAGACGCCATCAAAGCCGCTCGGACAAAGACCTACAAGGCCCTCGAGCACTCAGTTCTTCCGCTCGATGTTCTCCTCAAAGAACTCTGCATCACGCGCCATGGAGATGCAGTACCTGTAGCACAAGTCCTGATTGACTACCGCGTTTCACACAAGGAGTGGTTCAGACTTGGTGATTGCAGGGCTGAGATGGGCACCGGTCGAGCAGAGCGCCAGGGCAGCGACCTTGCGTTCTATATTCTTGATGACTCTGACGAACAGAATGGCGGCAGTGTTCGAGTCGGTGTTGAGGTTCAATCGACGTTGTATGATGGTGAGCATGCTGAGATGCTCATCAGGGCGTATACCAATCTTTTGAGAAAGGTTACAGTGGATGAGGCTGGCTCGAAGATGGCCCTTAAGTCGCTTCCACCTTGGAAGGAGGATGACTTGTCTATTTCTCTGGGTCCGACGATTGATGCTTGGCCGAACGCCGACACGCTCTCACATCGCATTGACTTTATGATCCGCGAGAACCCGTCTGCGCCGGCGCTTGACGATGAGACAAGTCAATTGACCTACGAGCAAATGGGCCGTCGCATCGACGAGATCGCCACTTCTTTGACCTCAGCCGGCTTGACCGAGAATAACTTCATCGGTGTCTTCCAGGAAACTGGCGTCGACTGGATCTGCTCAATGCTTGCGATCCTCAAGCTCGGCATGACCTACGTGCCCTTGTATCCTCCCATTGGGATGCCTCGATTGACAGCCAATGTTCAGGTCGCTCAACCCCAAGCAGTTCTCGTTGACGGCTCTACGGCCGACAAGTTTGATCAATTGGGAACGCAATCTGCCCAGATGATCCACGTTCCCACCACTGGATCTTCGACTACTGGAGTGCCGATTCGCGCTCAGCCAGGTCAGAGGGCGATGATTTTGTGCACAAGCGGCTCGACCGGCATTCCGAAGGCCGTTGTCCACACGAATCGAAGTCTCAAGGCTCTCGTTGAACCACACGCCATCGTCCAAGAGCAGGACAAGCCTAGCTACGCAGCCCGAGTCCTTCAACAGAGCGCTTTCAGCTTTGATCTCTCAATTGACCAGACGATGCTTGCGCTCTGCAACGGCGGTTGTGTCTTTGTCGTTCCCAACTCGAAGCGTGGCGACCCTCTTGGTACAGTTGACATGATCGCCCGACACAGCATTACGTATACAATGTGCACGCCGTCTGAGTATAGCATCTGGCATCGCTTTGCTCGAGACCGCCTTCTCGATTGCACCGCTTGGGAGAATGCTTCCTCGTCGGGTGGGCCTCTATCAACCGCGCTAGTTCGTGCTTTCGCTGGTCTTGAACTTCCTCATCTCAGAGTCTTCAATCACTGCGGTCCGACCGAGACAACTGTTACCAACAGGATTGAACTCAACTTCGATGACTACGCTGAGGGTGAGAAGGCGCAGATGCGATACGTCACTGACGTTGGCTTCCCTTGCGCCAATTACTCCACCTACATCGTTGACGAGAACATGAAACTGGTTCCACGTGGTTATCCTGGCGAGATTGTGGTAGGAGGTGCTGGTGTCGCAGATGGATATCTTGGACGTCCGGATCTTACCAGGGAGAAGTTCATTCCGGATCCATGGACTTCGTCGAAGGAGTGGAAGATCATGTATCGCACCGGCGACCGTGGCAAACTTCGCGCGAATGGCATGGTCGATATTTTGGGTCGCATTGAGGGCGGTACCCAGGTCAAGCTGCGAGGCTACCGCATTGAGTTGGGCGACGTTGAGAGCGCTATCTTGAGCGCGGCCCAGGGCGTTCTGTCAGATGCTGTTGTGACTCTACGATACCCTGAGGATCGCCATGAGGATCACGATGATGACGGCTTCCTTGTCGCGCATGTCGTTGTCGCTGACAAGAGTCTTCGTCGTCCTGAAGTAGAGTCCTTCTTGCGCAAGATTGTCTCGAAGCTCCCTCTCCCTCACTACATGCTTCCAGCTTTGATGCTGCCAATTGATCGCTTCCCATTGACAGCGCACCAGAAGCCTGATCGTAACGCGATCGCAGCGCTTCCTCTCCCCGCCTTCACCCCAGCTACAGCCAATGATGGCGCTGCTGAAGAGGGCAGTCTCGAGTCGGAGACACAGAAGAAGATCGCCAAGATGTGGAGGACTTTGGTCCCAGCGAGTGCCTCTGCTACCATCGCAGCAGACACCGACTTCTTCCACGTCGGCGGAAGCTCATTACTTCTTATCAAGCTCCAGGGCATGATCAGGAAGGAGTTCAACGTGTCGCTAAGACTTTTGAACCTCATGGCTGCTAGTAAGCTTCGGGAGATGGCAGCTCTGGTGAATGATGAGGTCAGTGGTGGTGATATCGATTGGGAGAGCGAGACCAAGATTCCCGATGAATGGTTGAGCTTGCCGCCAGTCGCGTCGCAGAAGATTGACGGTTCTCAACGCGTTCTTTTCACTGGCGCGACTGGGTTCTTGGGGCGAAACTTGATGTCCCATCTTGCCGAGTCTCCTCAAGTGTCCGAGATACACTGTCTTGTCCGCGACGCGTCAACTATTGAGGCCAGCGACAAAGTAACTGTCTGGCGCGGAGATCTCAGCCAACCCAACCTCGGCCTATCCGACACTGAATTCACGCGTCTCAGCAACAGTGTCGACGCGATCATCCACTGCGGTGCCAATCGTTCTTTCTGGGATGATTACCGTTCCCTCCGCGCCGTCAACGTTAGCAGCGTCGCGGAACTCATTCGCCTCGCGCTCCCCCGCCGTCTCCCAGTTCACGTGTTGTCTAGTGGAGCTGTCAAACGGTATGGAGATGGACATCCACCTGTCGATGGTAGCGATGGATACGTCGCGTCAAAGTGGGCTGCTGAAGGGTTGTTGCGTGACGCTGCGGAGCGAGCTGGATTGCCTGTGTTTATTCACCGCCCAGCACCGGTCTTCGGGGATACAGAGACTGCTGGTGAGGATACCATCACGTCAGATGAGCTTCTTCGTCTCGCAAAAGCCATATCTCTGCGCCCCGATCCGACAGGTCTCAATGGCACGGGTCACTTCGCGCCAATTGATCAAATCTCAGACCGCATCGTCGACGCGCTTATGAAGTCTTCTCCTCAATCACAAGGCGGAGTCAATGTCATTGAACACGCGGGTACCAAAACATTAAGCATGGGTGAATTTGCGAACCTTTGCGAGCAATTGCCAGAGTTGAAGGAGCTTCCCACTGCAAAAGTTCTCCAATGGTTTGGTCAGGCAAAAAAGCAGGGATTGAAGCAATTTTTGACAGCGCTGGAGGTGGAGTTTAGCGATGACAAGGGTGATACTGCTGTGATGAGCAGATGAAGCATGTTTTGTCGTTAGGGGCAATATGACCGGGATACAAGGATGGATAGAGGTACCTAGAGTTTGTGGATATTTCTTGCATGTTATTCTTCTCTCTTTTTTCTTTGACTAAATAAAATACAGATATTTCTTATCATGTGAGCATTTTTGTCTTTCCGCGTATCCCGGTGCAATGTTACTTCCATCACCAACCCGGTAGTCAACTCCACCAACTACCTACCCTGCATCTCAATGCCTTTTCGACCGTTCATCCTCCAGAAACGCTCAATTGATCAAGCCATGGTGATAATTACATGCTCATACTCGCTCTATTGCACGATTAATCACTTGCCGGCAATAAATCGCTCCATCTCGGGATGTCTCACCTCACTTAAACTTTCCCCATGATTCGACTCCCACGATAAACTTCTGTCATCTCGACTGTCGGGCCGTTGATGTGGAGTAGCAAACTCCAACAGTTGCACCGTTCAAGACAAGATCTACACGCAAAACTTAAGCTTCGTCTTTCATTCGATGACGATTATTTGTCGGAGCGACACTACTTCGCCGAATCGGCCCATCTCCCATGTCTTTCCCCACAACCACCAGATTAACCTATTGCTCTGACATCACCTCTTCTCCAGATCAGCGTGTTTCTTGCCTGGAGATGGATGCGGGGAAGAAAAACGCTAACCGTTGGATCGGTGCCGATAGCGTTGGGACGGTATGAGCTGATGAGGGTGTATAGGTATATAAGCGTCATATAATCCTCAAAAACTTGACTTGCACAGCAAGATACACTTTGCATCTTGATCATCATGAGAGGTCTTTTGTTCTCGACCGTCGCTGGCCTCGTCCAGCTCAGCACCGCTCAGTCTTCCACTACTGTTTCTGTACCTACAGGAACACCCATCACTGGCGATTACAATGGCTCATACCGTCCTCAGATTCACTTTTCTCCTCCCCAACATTTCATGAATGACCCCAATGGCATGTTCCGCGATGCTGATGGTCTCTGGCATTTATACTATCAGTATAATCCCACTGATGTAGTCGCGGGTAACCAGCATTGGGGCCATGCAACTTCAAAGGACTTGTACCACTGGGTGAATCAGCCCATTGCGCTTTTCCCACCGGAGAAAGACACTTATGTATTCTCGGGAAGCGCTGTTGTTGATGTCAACAACACATCTGGATTCTTCCCTGACCAGGACAATGGTGTCGTTGCGATTTACGTAAGTTGTCAACAATAGTCGCAATATCACCACTAACGATACACAGACTCTGTCGTCGCCTACCGTTCAAGACCAGGCAATCGCCTATTCGCGAGATGGAGGTTACACCTTCACTCCATATGCCAACAACCCCGTCATCAACAGCACATCTACCCAGTTCCGCGATCCCAAAGTCATTCGTTACGATGACTCATGGATCATGGTCGTTGCCTACCCTCAGGACTTCAAAATCGGCATCTTTGAGTCTGACAACCTCAAGGACTGGACGCCTACCAGCAACTTCTCCCACCACGGCCTTCTCGGTCTGCAGTACGAGTGCCCCAACATGATCCCGATGCCTTACGTGGATGAGGACGGCAAGAAGCAAGATGATATGTGGCTCATGGCCATTAGCATCAACCCCGGTGCTCCATTGGGAGGTTCCATCACTGAGTACTTCCCTGGTACTTTCAATGGTACTCACTTTGAGGCTGTTGATGCTGCTGCCCGGATTGCGGACTTTGGCAAGGACAACTATGCTGGACAGTGGTTCTATGGTCTTTCAGAGGACGAGTATCCTGTTTCTATTGCTTGGGCTTCCAACTGGCAGTATACCAGCGTTGTACCTACAGGTGATGAGGGCTGGAGAAGTGCCATGAGTCTTCCTCGTGAGAACTACCTCACCAAGGCTAAGCGCGTTGGCTGGAAGCTTGTCTCCAAGCCTTATGATCTTAGCCCAGTGCTAGGTCGTGAGCTTGCCTCCAACAGCAGCTTTGGCAACGGAACACTCATTGTCGACTACTCTGATGTCGAATCCAACGCTATTTACTGGGAAGTCAACGTCACCGGCATCCCGGACAGCGGAATTCCCTCCACCTCTTCCATGAACTGGACGTTTTCAAGCCCCATCACCAACGAAGCCATCAAGAGCGGCTACTATCTCGGCGGCGATCCCGTTTTCTTCCTCGATCGTGGTGGCGTAAAAGGCTTTGATAACATCTTCTACACTGATAAGACCTCCCTTGGCAGCCTTGCTACAGACAACGGCACCTGGATTCTCAGCGGCGTTATTGACAGGTCTATTTATGAGGCTTTCCTCAATAATGGTGTCGATAGTGTCACGAACACTTTCTTCTCTACACAGCCTTTGACGCTCATGATTTTCAGCGCGACCGACTTGCCGGAGGATGTTAAGGTTAGTGTCAAGGTTCACGCTTTGGAGAGTGCTTGGAAGGAGATGGAGAATGATGATGGACTTGTGGCGGGAAATAGAACATCGAGTTCATCGTAGTCACTAGTGTATAGCATTTAAAGTATATATATGGACATATGACATTTGTGCTTTGACAACTGATTCTGCGATACTGATAACTTCTAGCTACATTCGATTACATTTCTAACCCTAACATTTTCCTCATTTTCTTTCCAACGTACTGAAAAGCTTGTGTTGCTTGATGGGTGAGATAGAGATCAAGGCTAGTACTGCCCAAGCCAGCATCATCAACCAAACATGTCCAAAAGCTTGCATGAGTGACTCCATTACTCCTCTGTACCAGCCCTCCGGCAAATGATGAATCTCGGTCAGGTCATCCTTTATACGCCGAATCTCATCCGCCGCATTAGGCTGATGGCCGAACCGCGCCCACAAGCTCGTATCTAGGCTTGATTGGTATAAGACGGAGGCAAGTGTCACTCCAATGGTACCGCCCAAGCTCCGTGCAAGGTCTGTAAGTTTGTTAGTAGGGTTCTTCTCAAGGACTGCTGCAAGTCTTACATGTGGTGGATGTGACAACGGCCTGTTGTGCGTGACCTACTGCCGCCACGCAAGCGACCTGTGTGATGCTAAAGACAGCATTATAACCAAGACCAACAACAAAGAAGGCCAGGCAAGTCATCCAAGCTGGAGTAGTATCATTCTGAATTGCGAATATACCGCTGCCTATGATCAGAGCAAGAATACTGCTTACCACCAGCCCTACATACTTACCCGTCTTCTTCATGAGGTAGCCGGGCACGAGTCCTCCGAGACATGTGCCAACTGATGCTGGTAATATCTTCAAACCCGCTGTAGTGGTGGAATCTCCACGGGCTTGAAGATAGAGAGGGACATAAAAGATGCTGGTCAGAGCAATGGCTGAGCAAAAGACGCTAGCTAAGCAAGAAGCAAGTACTGTCGGGTTGAGGAGAAGCCGGACAGGGATGATCGGCTGGAAAGCTCTAAGCTCCCAGATGACGAAGGTTGAAAATAATAAGGTCGAGAGTGAGATGGCTGCTATAGGCAAGGGATGTAGCCAAGGGACTATGTTTCCGCCAGAGCTCAAACCTAAAACGAGGGATGCCAGGAAAGAGGAAACCAAAAAGACGCCTCCAAAGTCAATACGCTTGACGTATGACTTGTCAGATTGTTTGGGTGGAACTTTGATCAAGCTGTATACGATGACAGCTGAGATGAGAGAAGGAAGTACTTGAATGAGGAAAGCCAGTCTCCATCCCCAGCTGGTATAGTCATTTAAGAAGCCACCAAATACAGCACCGACCATAGCACCGGAAGCATACCAGATATTGGCAATACCTCCCACCAATGCCCTCTTCCGAAGAGGGACGAGGTCTGAGCCTAGGAAGGTTGGTATACTCATAAGACCCCCACCACCGATGCCAGAAATGACTCTTCCAAGTATCATTATCTTCTGGCTAGTGGCAAGGCCGCATATGAGATTTCCCACTGCAAAGGCAACATTACTAAATGCCAAACCAGGCCCACGACCAAAGATGTCAGTGAGACGGCCTGAGATTGGCTGACTGGCAGCATTGGCTATCAGATATGCTGTGGCAAGCCAGGACAGAAGACTCAGAGAGTTGAACTCGCTGGAGATCTGAGCAGACAGGGTAGCGATAACGGTCGTATCGGCTGCTCCGAGAAAAACGCCAAGCCAGGCTGTGCTCATGATCATAGCGAGTCTTGCGAAGGATAGTTCTTTGCAAATGATGGCAACTTCTCCATCCTGGTCAGGAGTCTCAGCTATATCACGAGACGAACAACCATAGTTTTGGTTCTCATGATCCGACCCGAGAAGTGGTGTGCGTTCAGACATGATGTCTGGATGATAAGAAGAGGGCAAATTATGAAACGATGATACGGAGTATAAGAATAGACAATAAAAAAAGATATGGTAAAGAAATTTATCGTAAGCCTTTTTTTTTCTCTTTTTGTTAAAGACAAAGAATGACAAGTGAAGGATTTATCGGAGTCTATGGTAGGCCCATACCAGGAAGAGACTCAACAGGGAGCAAAATACGCTGATGCATCAGTAAGGATTGTCCCTGGCACCACCAACTAAAAACTAACGCGGATGGAACTTTAGCAAAATCGCAAGAAGAGATAAAGAAAGAAAACAATTTAAGCTGCAGAAAGAAAAGCCGACCTGACCAAGCTAGGGGAGGAAAGTAAACACAGGCCCTTGACCCTAAGCAATAAAAATATTTAGGTGAATCTAGCCTAAGCTTAGGGGGTTCTTTGCTAAGATTATTTTGACACCCTATATCTAGGTCTGGTGTTTTTTGCTCCCCGTGGCCAAGGTACAAACCCAATTCGCCCTTGCGTTGGTGCGCGTATGTCAACCGAGTGTAGTTCCATGATCGGCATTACTAAGAATAACAAGTTGATAGCATGCATACCTGCTTCTCTCCCCCTCGCGGTCATCGCATTCCGGCATCCTGGTGCAGATTCATAGCAATACTGATCATCCGGCCTGTCTCAGCCTCGCCGACTTCCGGGCGCTTACTCTGCGTCACTAACTCAAGCCTCAGCTATGACATGTCTCAGCATCCCTACCTGAAGATCTGCACTCGGTACAATTCGAGCCGTGCGCCTTCAACTGAGACATTGGAGTCCGCGCGTAATATGGAGTAGCCGGTCTTACGTATGCTGCATCCCAGGAGGCGAAGGGAACGCAAATGAGGTCAGGCCTCAATTGGTATTGTTGAGCATGTGAATGTATGCGAGAGGCGACTGGTAGGTACACTTTTAGATGCATCAGTCGAAAACCGTCGAGGAAGGGCTCGAACCTTGGGAGACAACATTCACAGCTTTCGAAACAAACCGTCAAGATGTGGCTCAAGTCTGTTATCTTGCTCAACTTTGCTTTCTTCCTGCATCAAGCTGCCTGTGCTCCGACTCCCGAGCTTTCATCTCTCACAACAGATTATGAAGTTATTGTCGTAGGTGGCGGACCTTCGGGGCTCGGTGCTCTCAGCTCCCTTGGACGCATTCGCCGCAAGGCTTTAATGATCGACTCTGCCCAGTATCGCAATGCGCCAACGCGACTCATGCATGATGTTGCTGGTTTTGATGGTTGTTGGCCTCCTATAACAGTACTACTGAGCTATCTTCTGACTGAATGCAGGTGTAACGCCGGCGTATTATCGATGGTCTGCCATGCAGCAGATTGCTCATTACTCGACAGTCAGTGCAATGAATGGAACTGTGACCAGGATTCAGCCTGAAGCGAACTACACATTCTTCAATGTATCATATACATTGCTAGATGGTACAAATTCTACTTATACCACCAGGAAAGTCATCTTGGCGACTGGCCTGCGAGACCTTCTTCCGGAAACACCTGGGCTACAAGATAACTTCGGGAAGGGTATATACTGGTGTCCTTACTGCGATGGGATCGAACATGCCGATCAGTCGATGGGTATTCTTGGTCCTCTTGACATGGTTATCGAGGCAGCTGCCGAGGCTATTACTCTGAACTCCGACATTGTGATTTTCGCCAATGGCACCGATACGCCCGAATACCGTTCCAAAGCTGACAAACAATTTGCCGAGAACTCGTCTGAATATCTTCGAAGAAGGAAAATCAAAGTCGACAATCGTACCATAACTCGTATTACTAGATTACAAGATGGTGGAGCACATGAGAGGGATCCGAGCCTTCCAATGGTCCCTGAACATGATCTCTTCAGAGTCGAATTCGACGACTTTGGGCGAGTGGAACGTCAGGTACTCTTCACAGTCTTCGGTAGCGAGCAAAGGTCTTCGCTTGGAGAAATGCTTGGAGTCACCATCGCTAATGGCACGATGGAAGTGGATCGCATAAGCATGCGTACAAATGTGCCTGGCATCTATGCTGTTGGCGATGCGAGTACTGACAAAAGCACCAACGTCTTACATTCACTTTATACTGGGAAAATTGCAGTTGTAGATATTAACAGTAAGTCAACTACCCCCAATGCGACATCCCTTGAGTCAATTGGTAGCTGACGATGTCTGAACAGTGGAATTGGAAAGGGAGATAAGCAGGTCATTGAACTCCGAGACTCGGATTGACCTGGGAAGGAAAGATGGCCACGATGAACAGAGGAAGCTTTGGAGACAGATGAGCGGGCAAGCTGGGGATATCGTGGACTTGTAGATGTTTGGACCAGTAACTGGAATTATATATCGTAGATTGACATTATTGGATCAACTCGTCTCATCTTCCTCATAATCTACCTTCTGGACATACTGGTCAACAATCTGGGGACTTTACTAGAGTGAAGCATCTTATCTCAACAGAATAAACCTCAATGTCATCAATTCTCAGTACAATAATAGTAGTATTAATGATCAACGTCGAACACGCACCCTACATGACCAGGCATCCAGCGCCCTTGGGCTTCATAATCCTCCGGACAGACACAACCTCCACGACTTCCACATCATTTGAAGGTCTCCATGTGCGCTCTAAAGACATCGCCCTCTCTATGCGTCGCAGTCCCTCGAGCAACTGCTCACGAGGAAGTGCAAACGTAATTCGAAACCATCCTCTATCTGTAGCATGGAAGGGCACACCGCTAGCAACAGAAACCTTCGCAGATGCAAAGCTCTCCATAAGCTCGGCATCAGAAACTTCTGTTGCTGTCTCCCCACCGAGACGAGTCCATATGAAAACTCCTGCTACTGGGCGATAGAAGGCAAATTGGTGGAAGGATAAGAAATGTCCAACAAGCTGTGCTGCAGAGCGGAGAAGCATTCTGTTGCGAACGAGAATGTGCTCTAGGACTAAAAGGTCCGAGAAAAGACTAGAGGCAATCACAGATGTGGCATTGGATACTCGGTACCTGTTCAGAATGGCCATTGCATTGCGAAGCTCGGGGTTTTTTTGTGTCACGAGGAAGCCCTATGAGAGGTTAGCCAAGATGCTGTGAGCTTGGGACGATGTTCGTACAAGTCGGAGACCACTACTACCGAGGTCTTTGCTCAATGCGTAGACAACATGCACGCGGGCAGGATTTACTTGAAGTCGCTCCATATCCAGAGATAAGACGGAGGTAAACTTTGTCTCTGGGGACTCAAAAATAATTGGCCCTTTTTCAGAAAATGGGCTCGGGGTCTTTGTTTGCTGTGGTTCCCACGCTGACATGCCGTAGATCTCGTCCGCAATGTACTGGATATCTTGCTCTTCGCAGAACTGAAGGATTGCCTCCAACCAGCTGGTAGGATAGATGTGCCCAGAAGGGTTCATGGGGTTGCAAACGATGATACCGCGTATGCGACATGTCGCAGCTTCCATAGCCTTGAGATAAAGCTTGATGAGCTGCTCCGGGGATGAGATCCCAACTGGTATCGTGACTGGTATCAACCGATCATCATTTCGCAAATTGCTTGCTATCCCAAAGCCCTCCCAGCATGGTGCGTTGATCAGCATGCCCTCATCAAGCTCGCTGAGTGAAAAGTCAAGAGAGTCGAGTATGGATCCAGCGCCAGCACCACAGACTATATGGCTGGGCAGGACAGGGCTTCGCGGATTGAAGAACCTGTTGAAAAAAGAGGCTGAATTCTCGAGAAGATCCTGCGGCCCCCCGAGATTCTTCGAGTAAGAAAGATGCGAGGCTTCAAGGTTGTCCGCTATGGCTTTCTTCATGAGCGGAATAAGATCTGGACGGCACAGCCAGTTCTCTGCCGAGTTCATGGCAAGCACATCCTTCGGCCATACTGGGACAGAGGGAATTTCATCGGCCAACCAGTTCAAGCTTTTCTGAGCGCGATGGGAAAGCATTGTGTTGGTGATATGGGGATGTTGGAGTGTGCTCAGTGTAGACGTTTTGGCATCCGCTGTAATTGGCAGTACAAATACTGACGGCGTCAACCTCTTGGTTGAGAGATGAGAAGATAGAATAGAATGATAATCTGACCTGGTTGGCCATCCATTGTACACAGGAGTTACAACATACGTATCAACACAAGATCGATAGCTCTGTGGCCATACCGTCCGTGAGTGTTTGACTAACGGCCGATCCTCCCTTGTCGTGTCTCTGCAGCCCCTGAATCCCGGCTCAGTGTGATAAGAAGATCGCCGCCGGGGAACATTTCTCAGATCCGTGGATTTGATATTGGAATGGTGCATTTGCGGCGGGAGTTTCCGGCCTCCCGAGAGCAGGGAATCTGTCAGCACTAAAGACGGCATCAAAACAACCCGCGCTACATTCAGTAGTTTCGCATTAGTTGGCGGCTACCAGTACAGTGAAAGAACTTTATTGAAACATTGTGTTTCCGTGTCTTAACTCAGCCAGCCCTATAAGCAAATTCATAGTGATCATTTCCCCATCAGGCACTGGTTCCGTTTCCGTGTAGATCTGTTGAGGTAAGTGATATCGCCAGATGCCACACGAACTTTCCAATTATTGGTCAAAGGTCCGAGACAAAGGTGTCTCACTTCGGACCATCGGCCTCAATGATATCTTGCGGGCGGCCCATACCCTTGTCATCCTAGTGAGACGGACACTATCGGCGTCGCCCGCCTCCCCGTAGGGCGGCAATTGTCTCAGCTGCTGGTTATCGGTAATCTGAGTCGGGTGTCGGTGTCTTGTACTCCCCATTGGGCCAATCAGCTCTTGACAAGTTCGGCATGCAAGGTGCGTGTATGCAGGTCTGTCCAAGAAACAGTCTCAGCACCTCCTCTTTGCTTTCGCATACCATTTGGGGTCTGACCGCAACTGCACGTCGGAAGGGATGGAACTGAGAGAGCGACATGAGCACACTGTAAACGCCAATGATCACCGGGATCTCAGCTCAAATGAACGCGAATCAAGTACTCAAGAAGTCTTAGTCTTGACAGAGAGCGAAATGATAACCTGCATCACCGTCAGTGGCTTGGTATACCTTGAGAAACGCAGGCTCAGCTCCATGCACGTATGGAGGCGGTAAGACGTGGGTATGTGAGCAAGTCACTCTTTTCTTTTTCTGCCCTTACGTCTGGTAGAGCCGCGTCACTAGAGTTGGAATTGATGGGGGTTATGCATGAGGAACAAAAATGAACGATTGCTGTTGCGTCCTTTACCGATATCCTTCTGATAGTTAAACAAACACAAACCATCTATCTTTGAACCTGGCTTGCCGCAGTCGATCATGAATTACCATACAAAATCTCTTTTTTCTATGACCGACCAGTGTGAAGAAACTCTTTCGGGAACTATGGCAGCCCATCACCAAAGTTTCGGAGACTGGCAGATTCAGAAGGACATCATCTACCTAGACAATGGTGCCTTCGGGTCCTGTCCAAAGTCCATCGTCGAGAAGCAGAAAAACATCCGGCAACGCATTGAAGAAAATCCCCATGAGTTCTTCGAAAGATCATATGTCTCCGGCTTGGAAGCTAGCAGACGCTCCCTGGCTGACTTCCTACACGTCGATTATCGAGACATCTTTCTGCTTCCTGGTGCAACCCACGCCATGAACATTGTCATTCAGAGTCTGCGATTCGACCCAGATGATGAGATATTGACTACGAACGTCGCGTACAGCTCTGTGCGGATGGTGCTTGACCATGTTGCCAAAAGAGATGGCGCTCATGTCGTTGTCGTCGATGTGCCTCTACTAGTCACCGGCCCCGAAGACGTGATGCAGCGCATCCTTGCTGGGGTCACGACTCGCACACGTTTTGCAGTCATTGACCACATCCCAAGCCGAACTGGACTCGTGCTTCCCGCGAAACAAATCGTCAGGGAGCTTGAGTCCCGCGGTATTGACACCTTGGTCGATGGAGCACACGCGCCTGGCATGATTCACTTGGACCTCGAGGATATCAACGCCGCATACTACGTCGCCAACTGTCACAAATGGATGTGCGCACCGCGAGGAATTGGCTTTCTCCACGTTCGGCGGGATCGCGCTCAGAGCATCAAGCCGTTGGTGATTGCCAGGTCCCCCTATGTCGTCGGCAAGTCTAGGCACTCTGTGCTTGAACACAGCTTTGGATGGATGGGGACCTATTGCCCTTCGGCAATGCTCTCCCTTCCCTCCGCCATAGATCATCTCAACACGGTGATGCCAGGCGGGTACTGCGACTTGACGAGTCGTAACCATGACCTCGCAGTGTTAGCCCGCAGGATTGTCTGCAAAGCTATCGGCATAGATATTCCGTGCCCGGACAGTATGATCGCTGCTATGGCGACCATACCGCTGCCAGACTCTCCAGGGCCTGAGCAGGAGGGTATGCTTCCCATCCAACAGGCTCTGTGGAAGGAACACGGCATTGTAATTCCAGTTTACTCGTGGCCTTCATACCCTAAGCGAGTTGTGCGTTTGTCGGTGCAGGCTTATAACACCTTGGATCAATACCATAAGCTAGCCGACTGTTTACGTATCGTGCTGCGCAAAGAACGAAAGTCATACTCGCTTGACTCTGTTGGTTCAATTGAGTTTCCAGCCCCTCCATACAAAAGGAGACAAAGTGACGACTCTGCATACTCTTCATCCTCAGAGGGTCTCCTAGCATGTGGGTGCTCCAGCTCTGTAACCAAGAGCTTGAGTGCGAGACGTGATGTGTCTGGACCTCCGTACCATGACATTGAGAACCCGTCCCTGGCCATGCTCAGAAATCTCGCTGAATTCAGATTACTGAGGATCTTACACGGCACATTCTCCTTCGACCCTGTTTCCTTGTTTCCGACCGCTGGAACTTGCGAGGCGGCACTCACATTGACCAGTGAGTTCCGGAAACATGCGAACATGGAGACTTCCAAAATGGCCTACATGCTGTCTTGCATTCCACGGCGGAGAATTCCACAGATAATGGCTTCTTCTGTATTGCAGTTGCTGGAGACTGAAGACGTGATTGAGAATTGGCCTCTGCGAATGAACACTTTCAAGAATCAGTCTCAGACACTCAGTCGAGCAATAGTTTCTGAGATGAACGCTCCTAGAGCGCCTGCCAAGTTTACAGTCGATCGCAACGAGTTTGTCGACCGGGTTGTGCCGTATGAGACAGAAACCCATGAGGAGAACCTCAGTCTGACGATCTGGGGCCGTGCTCTGACAGACTTCACGACCAAGGCAAGATGGTCTCCAGATCGAATCTCATCGTTCTTGCAGATCCATGCGTTTTTGAGGGATCCAGTTTGTGGACTGCGCAACAAATTTGAATCCCGCAAAGATAACTTCCTGAAACTGCTCAACAACCTCACGAATGAGCTGGAAGAGTCCAGTCGGACTGTACGAGAAGATGTCGCAGCGCAGTTGGCAGCCGAGTCTTGTTTCCTTTCTCAACCTCTCGTCAGTAATGCGAGCTATGTTCATTTTTCGGAGGATCAGCAACTTGTATACTCATACGTTGACATTTCCGACATGGCACGATCCGAGTTCTCTTGCCCAGAAATTGTGATTGGCATGATTGGTGATATCATCAATTGCAGGTCTGGGGACAAGATCCGTATTGCCCCGATTGCCGTAGCAAATACCCATCCCATTTGTTCGAGCCATGATTCTCGGCAAGTCATCATAGATGGTAACAACCGGATTACTACCCTGACCTTCCTCAAGTTCGTCTCCATCTATGGACTCGCAAAGCTTGAGGAAGCCGAAGATAATCTTCGAGAATACTGCCGAGACAGCGGATTTGGACCAGTTTATTTTGTCGACTTCTGCGCTGTGCTACAGATGCTCCGGAAGAATGCGGTGCACATATTGAGCCAGCTTCAAGCTGGTGTTGCTTTGGGACACTTTAAGCATATCACGCAGGTGCCGTGTCTGATTACGGAGGAGGCATCTTTCATTACTAAGGTGCTGGTCAATGGAGAAGAAATCGCACAGCCGGTTCATCAGTCTATTTTTGCGACAGATGATTTGCTAGTAGCGTTGCCGGCAAAGATGCAGTGTCATGGACGGGCGAAGGGGTTCAAGGCGCTACCAGTCAGGTAGATGAGACGGATTCTAGATCTATTTCAGGCTGCAATTTATCGTGAAGTTCTAAAATCTCAACCATGTCTCATGGCTTTTGCTTTTCATAGCTGCTACCAATAAACCATCAGTCTTTCATGGCCCAGTCGGCAGCAGCGATAGCGTGAAGCTTTGCAGTGTCAAATATGGGCAGCTCGCTTCCCGCCTCATCAACCAATAGACCAATCTCGGTACAGCCCATGATCAAACACTCGGCACCCTCAGCCTTGAGTCTACGGATGACAGAGTGATAGTCCTCGCGAGAGTTCTCTTGAATGATCCCATTACAGAGTTCCTGGTAAATGACGTTGTGCACCGTATCTCTGTCGCTATCATTCGGGACAATGACCTTGAGCCCGAAGTTCTCGACTAGGCGCTGTTTGTAAAAGTCTTTCTCCATGGTGAAACGCGTTCCGAGGAGGCCGACAGACTTGTAGCCTGCTTTGATGATGGCCTCGGCAGTCGGATCGACGATGTGGATGAGAGGTAGTTGCGAGGCGGGTTCGATACCGTGAGAAACGAAGTGCATGGTGTTGGTGCAGAGGACCAGAGCATCTGCACCGGCGAGCTTCAGTTTGGCCGCTGCATCATTGAGCATTTCGCCAGCTTCGTCCCATTTGCCCGCGTGTTGAAGGGCCTCGATGTTGGCAAAGTCGAAGGAAAACACGATGCACTGGGCAGAGTGCAGGCCGCCTTGGATTTCGCGAACGCGACGATTGATCTCTTGGTAGTAAGTTGTAGTCGACTCCCAGCTCATGCCGCCGATTAAACCGAGCGTCTTCATCGTGCTTGTTGTTGTTTTTTGGGCTTCTGGTCTTGACACGTGGCTCCTGTGCGAGGTTGATTAAGCTGTGAATGCGGTGTAAGAGGTGAGTTTCGTTGTAGCCACTCAAAGCAGATTTGTTATCGCGGTGGCTGACTCATGGTTGGTGGTACGTACTCGAGATTTTGATCACTTGCAAAAATGGAATGAATCAACTCCGCCACTGTGGCCTACCTACTGGATTGAACTGAAACATGGCACTTTTTCCAGGTATGAAGCACCCCTTGAGGGCAATAGTTGAAACCCACTGATAAAGAGACATGGCACCTGAGACAGGCACCCACCAGCCACTGCATGTACGACGGTAGCCATGTTTCCTCCCCATTGACTTGTCAGTGGCATTCGTTGCATGGACAGGTATGCAGGCGCATGACAGAAATGGCGAGCCACAAGATTGAAGATTGTGCAGCGCCGAGGTTGTTGTCTTGGATATATGTCATCAATTTTGGATCTCACTTTTATTCGGCAAACTTGAATGGAACTTGGCGCTTCACAAGTAGCAAACAAATAGCAAAGTAACTTCGAGGCTCATGGTGATCCCTTGTGGCAGCCCAGGCTGGAGACATGCAGTAACTTTAGATAGAGGTACACTTTTAGATCCACGCTCAATTAAAACCGGTGGTACAAGTTCGCGCAAAATATCTAAACTGTCTACTGAGGTGCGAAAGAGTGAATTGAGTTGGACTATCGAATACGGCTGTGCAGACGGAAATGACTGACTGGAGCTAAACTAACAAGAACTCCTACTAACTTCGAATCTCCAACAGATCAACACGAAAGCAATGTGATTCCTATTCACCTCAACTCCCGAAAAAAACAGGTTCTCTAAGCGCTGACGATCTCACCCATGACAGCCAGAACATTGGCGGATGCGCGAGAGTTCTCAGCGTTGATGGTGAGGACACCCGAGCTAGAGTCCCAAGTGTTGCCGTGAGACCCATTCTCCTCCGAAGAGGAACCAGAAGCTCCGATGCGGAATCCGAAGACGCTGATTCCACCGCCACCTTGGACTGTCTTCTTGTAGTCCTGGTCAAAAGCCGTCTTGGCGTCACCGCTGAAGCTGATCTCCATGCTGACACCCTGGGCGATGAGCATCTGCGTGGGGCGGACCTTTTGGAACATGGCAGGCGGCTTAGCCCCCAGCTTGGCCATGAGGCTCTTGACATCAACGTTCCTGTATAGAGTTAGATAAGGCTATGAACAAGTGGAGTAGGACTTACCAAGAACCAGGCTCAAACGGGACGGTCTTGTAGTGCTGGATCTTGAGAGCAACCTTGACGTCCTTCGCGTTGGAGCTCATGTTGAAGTTGGAGTGCTCAACACGTCCACCTCCACTGGCATAGAAGTCAAAGACGGGGAAGCGGCTGAAGGAAGCATTACCCTGAGCTTCAGTGAAACCGATGTCCTTGAAGGAAGACTGCTGGCCGGTAGAAAGGCTGATACCGAACTCATCCGGCTTCTTGTTCGAGAAGCCAACCCAACCATCGAGCATAGCAGCGTAGCCCGAGATGGAGTACTGAGGCACGTATTGGGTCTCGAGTGGGTCGGGAAGGATGGGTCTTCCAGCAGCATCGTAAACAACTGACTGAATACTAGCCTTCATGTTGTATCTGATAGTTGTTGGTCAGTCAGATTAGAGGTACCAGGAGTTAAGTAGGGTGAACACGTACCCTTTCAGCTCAGTGAGAGTGTTGGATCCGTTGGCGGCACTCTTCATAGCTTCAGCAAGAAGAGCAGAGCCAGCGCCACCAATGGCATTGGTCTTCATTTGAACTTCATTCGTGGCAGCCTCCCTGTGGTATGGATTTTAATGCGAGGTCCTCATTGCTCTCAATGTTATAAGGTTACGTACCAGTTTTGGAAGGCGACCAAGTAGGCATCGGCGTTGAGCGGGGCCCACTGAGCGAATGACTTGGGCTTGTCAGGGTTGTCGTCGTCCTTGAAGTCCTGCATAGCCTGCTTCTTCGCATCATCCAGCTCGGAGCGAAGGATAGCCAATCTCTCCTTAGCCTTGTTGAGTCTGTCCCAGGCATCGGGAGAGTTGTCTCCACCAGCACCCTGCAGTGACCACCATCAGTAAATACATAGTGAGTTAGAGTTCAAAGGAAGTCTTACCGGTGTGAGGGTCTGCAGGGTCATGTTGAGCGCCTCAGAGTAGCGCGAGACTTTGCTGGCGACAAAGTTGGGGTTGGTGGGATCCAACAGGAAGTCTGCATACTGGTAGATTCCCCAGTTGGTGCAGACAGCGGGAATGTCCTTGCCACCAGAGATGCCAGCAGTGTTAGCGGCGGCGATGTAGACTCTGGTGTTGTCACCAACCGGCCCGCTGACCATAATGTTCTTTACGGTCGCGGCATAGGCCTTCCAAAAGAGCTGGTTCTCTTCAGACATGGTGAGAGTAGAGATCTGTGATTGGGATAAGAAGGGGAAAGAATATTGTGCTTGTGTTTGCAGTTGGGTGTTCTTGTGATGTTTGGTGAACTGTTGAGTGAGAGTCAGAACTGGGGGAAACTATCGATCTTTATATAAGAGATGTCTTCGTTCATGTAGGCTATGGTGGATCGCGGTAGGCAGTCATGCGCTTGGCGAACTCTGCCAGCCGCCTTGAAACTGTCAGACTGATACGCTATGTGCTCTACATGTTGAGTCTGCTATATCGCAACATTCGCCAAGAAACACTTATTGAAACTACAGACGTACCAACCTTCCGTAAAGGATGCTAGCGTACTGCCATCTACCGTTGTGTCACAAGATAGACAGCAAAACTGGGAACGGTCTATGTCTACTTCGAGGGATGAGGTCACAGCGGCTGGGAAACTATAGACTAGACACTCCATGGCTAGCTGACGTGTCCAAACAGGAATCATTATCCAGGTTCCAATCACTTGGCTTCTCGGAAGTGACTCTTTCCGGGAGCTCGCTAATAAGCCTTGGTGCAATGAACTTCTCCTTTACATTAACGAGAAAAGACGGTGAGGTTAAAGTCCAGCCTGATCTCGTGTTTTGAACTCTTCTTAGTGAGATGATAAATGACAGCCACAGGTGGTTACAGCCAGCCACTCTCAACGACAATAGTAAGCGAGCCGCCAATCATCACACACGGCACGTAGCTTCTCAGATACATCACATATTTCGTGCGATGGGAGGTAACCCAGCAAAAATGTTGCTCATAGGGTATAGTCTTCATTTCAAATTTCCTGTGATTTGAGACATTATTGGGAACCCCAAATAGCATGATCAAGCCTCAACTTACACACAGATGGAGGCCTATAGTCACATCCTCCGTAGTATTTTTGTGTTGCTTTTAGCAATTTCAAGAGAGAAGGACTTGTTTTAGTTTTCATATTTGCAATGAATAAATAAATAACGTAGCTTGCTCACCATTTCAATGCGTTGAGAATTTCCTCGAACTTTCACACAAAGCGACGGATTCAGGCTCAACGCCGCAGCCTACGATCGGCATTCTATCGGAACATACAATATGCGGCTCACGGGAAGTCTGGCCGCTAGCAAGCGGAACTTGACTCTCTTGGCAAATGGCAGATCAAAACTGATTTGGAAGGCTTATGCTATTGCGTTGCAGGCCCATATGACAACGCAAGATGACCTGGACAATTCTACCAAGGCCATCTTCGTCGCCTCTCCAGGCCTCTTCGATATCCCTGCAGGAGAGTTTGCCCCTCAACAGATCACCAACGACCACATATTCCGTCGAACCGATTGTCTGCAGAATACCCGATCTCCGTTCTACACATCTGATGGAGAAAGTTACTTTGGTTCCCGTCGCAAGTATGTGTCCCGCATTTAGCCTGTGATCGTGAGGCATCATGCACCTAACATCAAGCTAGGTACCTACAAGCTATACATGATGATGTAAGTTTATACCTCTCATGTGCTATAGCAAGATACTGACCACGAAGTAGGCCATGACTTCATCTGATGTCACTGGCTCGATCTCAAAGCTCCGCTCTGAAGTTGAGCAGGCACAAGACAGAAGTGCACAGGCATACCTCCGGGACCTCAATCTGTACCAGAAACTCGCAGCTGTGGCGGAATCTGAGCTTACCGATTTTGAAGCGTGGGGCGAGAGGTTCGGCATTTATTATGCATGGGCCAAGAGCGAGCAGAAACGGCTCGAATCGGATTACACCCTTGCTGCTACTAAAACGTCAAGCAGTGTGGGTTTGGTACTGGCTGCGTTTGATCTGGCACGGGATACCTCAACGCTCAGACTTGGGTAAGCAGGCGTTTTCTGTAGTCGTTTCATATGATAGCTTTTCGTGTACTGACCGTGCATGACGCCGCTATAGGAGCAACATGCCATGCTCGAATATGGACATCCCGTCTGCAATAGGACGCGCACAGACTCCTCTAGTGATTCCTGCTGACCAGGTCTATTATCGGCCGCTCTACTCAATTAACGGTATCGACCGCAGAGTTGATTCTTGGGTTGGTGCGCAAGAGGGCGGCCGTGAAGAAGTTGAGTTAGATCTCGATCTTGCCAATGCCAAGTCAGCTTCTTGGGCAAGTCTTGGGTTTCCCAACCTCGATCACGACCCTCTCTACGACACCAAAGTGGTCAACGCTACCAATCCGGACATGAGCCTCTCCCTCAAGGCTGGGGGTATGCAAGCATTCGACGTTGACCGGGGTTTTTGGTGAGCTATCAGCACCTCCAAATTGAACCAGCTAACAGCGTTATCCTACAACAGGGATGTTAGCGCCTCTGCTCGATCACAGCTGGGCTCGGCTGTAGGCAACGAAGGAAGTTCCGGTAAACTCATGAAGATCACCAGAGTGCTGCTGGGATATAAAGTGGAGATAAGAATGACATGCGCGGACGGGACGAAAAGTCAGCTGTCTGACGCTTTGGCCGGCTCAGGTGGAGAGAAAATACTGGGAATGACAACTGACAGGTGTGCCGTTCATAACGATGATGGACAGGTCGTCGTTGCTAGCGCCCCTAGTGGCTTTCCGACTGTTTTGGCCGTCCTGGGCCGTGAGATTTGAGTTGGATACAAGCAGGACGGCGCTGAATTGCTTTCGATATAATCAGAAATCGGTAAAGAGCTCCAAGATAAAATGGCCGTCCAAACCTCTTCAGATGCGATTCAAACCAATATCTCGTTATACTGTTCTTGCTGCCTTCTTTTAGTAACCGTGATTTGCTTCGTCTGTTGTCTGTCCCCTTCGTATCACGGAGCTATGACGTGGCAGGTTACGAACGAGGATGATAGAAATCCCTGGTTTATGAGGTGTCAGACCCAAAAGAACCGTTGATACAAGTATATTTTCTCATTCCGTATATGCTTGACTAGTGGAAGATGGCGTTCAAGTGAATAGGAAGCGAAACAATAGCGCGGCTTGGCAATTGTCCCGCCCCGTCACAACTGGCCCAACATCAACTCATCGCTATGGTTTACTTCGGCTACCTCAGCGAATGAGCAATCATTTATTTCTGTGTGAACACATTAGTTTCCTTCTCGTTTCCTGGGCACCTTACAGGTCATCACTGCGATAAGCCACCTAACACCTCAATAGTCTACTGGCTACCAGTCATATCCAAGAGAAACGGGCTTGAGGTCTGTATTTTCTTTTCTATTGATAATGTGAATCTATTTCAAATCGTTGGCAATAGCGTGTTTAAGATTATGATGTACTGCCCTACCACTTGGAACTAGCTCTTGGCTGCAAGCTTAGCCTGGCGATGAAGTTCTCTCGAAGGCTGGCTTCCACTCTTTGAAATGACTTTTGTCCTCGCGCTTCTACTCAAATGCCTTCCATCATCCTCATCTCTTACATAGTATGCCAAATCAGTCGTAGGGTCCCACTCAGTCTGAGATAGCCCATTACCCAGCCACGCAAACCTATTCCCACTGTACTCAAAGTCATAGTCCTCAAAGCGAGGTTCCCGCATCGCTTCCAAGTAGTGCAGCGTAGATCCAGGCCACGTGATTGAAGATTGACCCCAGTTCGGCTTGATGTTGTGTGAGTGCCGGCAGTTATCAGACCATACCATCTTTTGAGTAACCTGCGCCATGTAGCTCTTGAAGTCGTAGCATGCGGCAGCCTTGAGACTCATGCTATGCATGCCGGGTTCGGTTTGGTACTTGTCGATAAAAGCACAGACAAAGTCCGCCTGAGCTTCTATGGGCGCGATGACGGGGCCGTTGGAGATCGGTGACCATGGACCTGCAAGGGTGAATGAGTTGGGGCAGTCGGAGATGCCTACTCCCATGTAGCCTGTAATAGAAGTACTCCAATCTTCTTGGAGGTTGTGCCCTTTGAAATGGATTGGATACCGAGGGATGAAGGATGTGTCGAAGCCAGTGGCTGCAATGATGACATCGCCTTTGTAGTGCTGCCCATCATCACTTATACAGCCTGTCTCTGTAATTTCTTTGACCCCAGAGTAAATCGCTTGCACGTTGTCATTCTTGATCGCCTACATGTTCTATCAGACTTGAGCGACTTCGAAATTGGACCCCACTCACATAAAGAAACTGATCACCAGAGGGGAGAATGCGCTTGCATCCGACTGGAAAGTCAGGGACCAGCTTCTTCTGAACTTGTTCATCAATGACTACCTTCTTCATCTCGCTCTCCAAGTGCTCGCGAGCTTGCTTTTGAAGGACAGTTCCCTTCATGTACATAGCTAACACGGAGTCAGAAAAACGCCTTTTGAGCTAGTCGACGCGACTTACTGAAGAAGCTGTTCAGTGTTCGCTCATTTTCCAGCCGTAGCTTCATAACTGATTCTGGATCGCTGACGAATTTATTAATCTCTTCTGGGGAGAATTTGCCCTTCTTTGAATTGACAGAGGGTAGAGTCCATCGCGGTGTTCGAACAAAGACCTTCACGGACTTGACACGAGGTTGGATCGTGGGTAGAATCTGCACACTTGATGCGCCGGACCCTATCAACAGAATATCTTTGCCGTCGAGTGATATACTGTTATCCCACTTGGCGCTGTGAAGTTTGGGTCCCTTGAACTTCTTGAGTCCTGACACGGACGGCCAGGCAGGCTTGTTCAAGTATCCGGTCGCATGAATAAGAATATGGCACCAGTCTTCTGTTGTCGTATCGGACTTCAGGTCTGTAACTTTGACGTTCCACTGGCCTTTTGCTTGGTCCCAAGATGTCTCAACAACCTGATGCTCAGTCTTGATATGCTTGAGCAGATCATACTTGACAGCAAAGCTCTCGAAATATTCCTTGATCTCGTCGGAGCTAGCAAGAACCGAGGAGAAATCTGCCTTTGGCTCGAAGGAATACGTGTAATTGTGCGAGGGGACGTCGCAGGCGCAGCCCGGATAAGTATTCTCATACCAAGTCCCTCCAACTTCTGGATTCTTCTCATATATCTTGCGATCTGTCAGTACCATCCTTCGTTGTATTTGTTGTACTCACAGTCAATGAATAGTTCTGAAATGATCTTCTCAGCTTGTAAGCCAAGCAAAGCCCAGAAACACCAGCGCCAATGCATACGATCTTGACGAAGCGCTCATTGAAAATTGCCTCTGTCTTGGGAGGATCCATAGTATTAGCGTAAGCTTCAATTATTAAGGAACACCTCGAAGATATTCAATTGATCTTTTTGAAGCTTTGAAACCGTCAGCTACAGCAGCGCGGTAATAGCAACGACGTCTTCCGATGCTCCACGATTTTCTTGGCAGACGTATTAGAGCTTCTTATATGGAGCGAGAAAAGGCAAGTGAGTCATATTTCGGGTTTTGTTTATCAGTGTTGACTCTGGAGCAACTTGCCATTCACTGCGGCATCTAAGTTATTGGCAGAATGTGTTTTGTGGGCGAGACTGTTGGCTGAGAGCCTGTATTCACTGCAGAACTTAGCTGATGTGCCACTTACCCTACGGGTCTTGGCATGCGTCGATGCGAAATCTCCGAGGGCGCGAGATTCCCGATTAGGATGCATCGTGCGCCACTAAAGCCGCCGTCACTGTCCCGAGCAAAGAATTATCTAACATCTCTAAGCATTGTGCAGCTGACAAACAATTTTACACACATTTTTAACGCAAAATCCACATCGGAATCCTCTGTAGGTTAGTTTTCGTACGATGGATTGTCTTCGCAATGCCTACGCGCGTCAATGAAACGAGATTTGGTTGCTTTTCTGCTGCATCATGCAATGGTACCTTGACCCCAGCAGTTTAAGCAGAACGGGAAACCGTTTCGCCGCCGTCTTCCCCTCCAATACCTGGCTGTCATGGATATGTCACCGATGTTTAACCTTGTTTGCTTTTGTCAATTCAGAAGTCAGACGGGAATAGCTCCCACCTTCTAACTCGGGATAATCGTATTTCTTGGCTGGCACAAAATCGTACGTCAGGTTGCTGTATCCTGTCGCTCATTACTCGCGTGGAAACGCTTCGGCGGGCCGCGGTATCCGGTGACAGCACATGGGATTGCACAGACTGTCCATTGGAGGATGTATCCTTGCCCTGGCATCGAAGGAATCCCTTACCCCGGTTTGGGTATCACGTAAAAGGGGCACGGTTCAGGATGGATCCTTAGGAAGTCTCCCCGGAGGCAACGATCTCTTTAGTTCGCGGGGACTAATCGTAGTTTCGGGTATATCCGTTTAATTGACTCAGTAGCCATGATACGACAAGCAAGATTGAAGCCTGTCAAGGTGCATTTTTAGATCTAAGAAAAATAACTCAACCAACGCAGACTACCATCGAGGATCGCGCGGCTGCGTATACGTCCCCTGAACTGCCTCAACATCGATACGCTGCTCCACTCTAATACCACTCCGAAACTGACGCGGCTGTTCCGGTAAAGAAGGTAGGTCCTTTTGCACGATCTCCTCTTGGCTCTCGGACCGAGAAACCACGTTGGTTATTGAGTAAGGGTCATGCACTTTGCTGTTATTCGCGCGCCCAGACCGAAGTTCATGGCTCTCGAGCCGACTGCCGTTGTAGTGCGGCGTCTGAGAGTTGCCCGTCTTGTCAGCAGCGTAGCCTGCCATGACCCAGAAGCGACGCTTGAGGAGAGGTGTGACCATCGGGGCTTGGCCGACGAAGATGCCGACGCAGTCTTCGCGCATTGACCATAGAGCTGAGACGCCTTTTTGGTTCAACTGACTCGTGTTAGTGTTTGATACTGTGAGAGATTGAGGCTGGGGTACTTGCGTTGAAGATGAGCACGAAGCGAAGAATGGCAGCGAACATGCAGAAGAAGCCCAAGCTGAAGAGAAGAAAGAGACCAAACTTCTTGAGGCGGTTGGTTTGGATTCCGACCAATACCTATACTTTGTCAATAGACGTCGGAGAGGAAATAGTAATCGTCGTACCGGAATCGGTATCAGCATGATGCAGATATCCGTGACCAGATTGAAGACCAAAATCACGACAAAGAAGGTAAGATTCTGGGGAACGCATTGTCCTGTGAGAGGTTAGAGAAGACTCGGACTATTCTCATGGCTCAATACTTACGTCCTGGGTCTGGCCAGACTTGCCAAAGGTGATGAAATGGCCGACACGTCGCGGCGAGCGTAATGATGATGACCACCACTGATAAAATTACCACGACCATCAACGGCTTCACGAATCTCTCCGTCCAAAGACCCCTCACAACGCGGCTGTAGAAGCACAGCATGTTGAACTTGAGCGTCCAGAGAATAACCACATATCCAGTCAACCCAAGCAGAAACATCTGCGAACCATACGCCCACTTCTTACGATCCTCCTCGCTCATGTTCTTCCTCTCCTCGAAGGTCAAATCGGAGGTATGGCGGCCCTCGGCGCCTTGGACGAACACTTGGCCAATGACGGGTGCAGCAGTCCACATTCCCTACCACGAACCGTTAATGATCGAACACGCCAGTAGCCATGGGATGGAGACTCACAGCGACTGCAATAACGAGATAATCGTCCCAATCGTAGTTCCTGAAACCAACCATTTTCGTGCGACAAAAGATGCGCGCCCCGATCATGGCGGTGCCAATAACGTAGAGGATCCATATCTCTGCGATTTGACCAGCCAACGCAGTCATTGTAACGAACGGAAGAAATAAAACTTTGACAAAAAAGAAAATGACAACTGCAAGCAGCTGAACGGGCTAACAAATAAGCATATCAAGGCATGTAAGTGAAGGAATGGCAGGCAACATGGTCCTTTACAATTTCTTTTTACATCTAAAAAAGCAGGAATCGAAACCCCGCGGCATGTTTTCAATTAAGCTTTCTCCCTATAGTTCGCCCCCGACGGAAGATAAAACAATCCATAGCCCGTCAATTAACTACAAGCAGTCAGATCTTTTCCCTTCCCTGTATCTTTATGCCTCGGACGTACGACACATAATTGTAAGTTCCTTTTTTCTATTGTTACATCTTGTCTTACGCTCTGGCGAGTCAGTGGATACGCCAAGGTTGCGGATGGAGGGATCCTGGGGTCAGCATCACATGTTTTTAGGCTCTTTATGTAAGGGCCCGCTGGGATGTAACTGTTCTGGTGGGATTGAGATCCCTGGAGCTGTGAGCTGCAGATGTCAGGGGCATTTCCAGATTCAGATGCTGGATTTGTTGGTTCTGCAATATCTCATGCTACTGATATTGCTTCAGTCATGTCGGCAGTTGCTTCGGGAAAAACAGCTCATGGCATGATTGTAACACTCACGACCGGACTTTGAGAAGTACTAACTGCATGGCAGTATGATAGATCAAATACGCCGTTCCGAATATTGCCCAGATACAGTCATTGCCGGACATGGCCCGGCTGAAGCTGATGCCGTCGACAATGCAGGTGTTTAGCCCCCGTTGAGAGAACAACGCCCCTGCGCATGAAACGACAAACCAACATGCACCGGGCCAACAGTTCTCATTCCCCGTGAGCTCAATACAGAACCAACGCTGTTTCAATACTCTTAACAAGGAAGGTGACTGCATCGCCGATACTATTTATTCGTCGGCCCGTTCAGACTCAAATCTCCCAATGCAATTCATCCTTCTTTTCTTATTTTCGGCACAGCACTTCCGAAAATGTCCGCCCCCATCCGAGTCGCTGTCACGCAGGCTGAGCCTGTCTACCTTGACCTGGCTGCATCTGTGAAAAAAGCATGTGGTCTCATTGCCGAGGCGGCGCAGAACGGGGCGAAGCTTGTTGCCTTCTCTGAGTGCTGGCTACCCGGATATCCTGCGTGGATCTGGTACGTTTATGTTTCGTTTACTGACTTGGCTTGTGCGTTTTGGCTAATCTCGGTAGGGCTCGATCTGTGGACTTTGAGCTGCAGACGAGATACATCTACAATTCGCTGCCGATTGAGTCTGAGGCTATGGATATGGTTAAAGCAGCTGCCAAGGAAAACTCCATCGCTGTTGTTCTTGGCTTCTCTGAGAAGAGTCCCTCTCATAGCGTGTACATCTCCCAGGCTATCATCTCACCTCAGGGAGAGGTCTTGTTGAACCGAAGGAAGATCAAGCCCACTCACATGGAACGTACTGTCTTTGGTGACGGTACCGGTGCTGATCTGAACAATGTCGTGGAGGTGGACTTTGGGGCTGAACATGGTAAGATCAAGGTGGGATGCCTCGCATGCTGGGAGCACACGCAACCACTTCTCAAGTATCACAGCATCTCGCAGGGTGAAGTGATTCATATCTCTATGTGGCCACCCATTGATCCCAGCATGGGTGTTGACCATCCTGGTCTGTGGAGCATGACCGCCGATGGGTCCCAGAACCTATCCCAGACATATGCAATTGAGAGCACCACTTATGTGCTCCACTGCACGTCTGTATGCACGCAGAGGGGCATCGAAGTTCTCAAGACGCAGGATGGCTTAGCTTGTCGCCAGCCTGGTGGAGGCCACAGTTGCGTTATTGGACCTGATGGGCGACGCTTGACGGAGCCTTTGGGCGATGGAAAGGCTGATACTGAGGGCATTGTCTATGCTGACTTGGATTTGACCAAGGTAGTAGCGACTCGGGGATTTTTGGACATCGTGGGTCACTACAGTCGCCCAGATCTGCTGTGGCTTGGAGTGGATCGACAGCCCAAGGAGAATGTCATTGCCAAGCAGTACAAGCCTGCGGTGCAAGGGGAGACAGAAAGCACTGTCTATTGATAGAACGATCTAGTGTACGGAGTAGTCAGCGGTTATAAATCGGAGCTAGAATCTCTGTGTCTGCCAAATATTACCAAATCGAAGCTAGAGCACCGTAAATCTGCATGAGCCTTACTCATCGCCTCATTGCAATTCTCCGAGCAGCTATCCAAAAGCGTCAATCTTTCTTCACGGTGGTTTCTTGGCAGCATAAGTGTGGACTTGATGCCATGCGGGATGAGCTGTTGGTCTAACTGGGGCACCGATCTGTCAATCACGCTTGTTCTGAAAGGGAACCATGCCGCGATCGGGACAACCAAGTCAGAGCCGGGATACAGGCCAATCATGGTGAATAACGGTAACAATGACAATATAAACCAAGGGACCATCTCTTTTGCTATTGAGAAAACCCTTTTTTAACATTTGCTTGTCGTTATTACTCTTCCCAAGATGCCTGGAAAAGTGAATCTCTCAGAGCTTGACTCTAGAACCTTACATTCCCTCCACCATACCAAGAACAAGACTGGGACGGCGGTCGACATCCATCAGCAGCACTGGAACCAAACTGTCGGATCAACGCTAAGGAGATTCCTGGCCAGTGCCGGGTATGACTCCCAAAGTCAATCCCGCATCCTGGACCAGTTCTCGAACCTTGTCGCCCCGTTTCTCGGTTCGTCCCCCGTGCGGGGAGAGCCAACATGGAAGAGCTTCATGACAGACAACAACTGTCCGGTGGAGCTGAGCTGGGACTTTCATACTGGTAACAGTCAGCCAACAATACGATATTCTATAGAGCCCATCGGTCTTGAGGCAGGGACAGCGACAGATCTACACAACGAAGAAGCTGCGGCAAAGTTCATACGAATAGCAACACAGGCTTTCCCTGATATCGATATAGCCCTCTTCAATCACTTTTATGAGTACTTCAATGGACGGTGGAATGGCGATTGGCCAGAGGGTCACCGAAGCACCATGTTCTGGGCATTTGACTTGAAGGAGTCCGTGACTACGAACAAGGCCTATTTCTTCCCAGGGCTTATCGCCCACGCAATTGGCAAGTCAACTCTTGAAGTCATGGCGGATTCCATTAGTTCTGCTCCAGGATGTCGACCACAAAACATCAGCTCTTTCGCAAGCTTTTCGAAATTTATCCATGAGCGCCAGCACTTGGGCTTCGAGATGGATATGCTGGCATTGGACTTAGTTCCCGTCGAGGAGTCAAGACTAAAGATCTACTTTAGAATAAGGCGCACAGATTTCCGGTCAGTGACAGAAATGATGTCACTGGGAGGCAGGATACATGGCCAAGAATTCGACGTTGGGATGAGAAATCTGAGAAATCTCTGGGACATCCTGTTAGGAACGAGTGGAGTGCCTGATGATATTCCTCTACCGCACAATAACCATCGGACATCCGGGATACTCTACAATGTCGAGTTCCGCACGAACAGCACGACACCAAAGGTCAAGATCTATATACCAGTCCGACACTACGCCAAGAATGACTCACAGATCATTGAGGCCCTGGGAGACTTTCTGGCAGATCAGACTAGCAAGCTGCCTGATCTTGCGATTGATTCGGCTTGGGCCAAGAGATATGCAGATTGCCTGGACAGTATTTTGTGAGTACTCTAGTCGCTAGCAGCTTTTCAAACTATCTCTTGACTAACAATCCGCAGCGGAGAAGAGAAACTATCGAATGGTCTAGGTGTTCATACCTACATCGGTTGTTCCATACAAACCGAGGGTGACCTTCGTGTTGTGGCATATGTCAACCCTCAGCAATGATTGTACCGCGAAGGGGATCACACTTATCGGAATACGGCTGGGGGTATTATTGAGTATATAGAACAAAAACGACTGATCTTCAATTCCCGATTCTCGCACCGAATCTTCGATGCCGAAGTATTCAAATCTGATCTTCCCCTGGCATCATCCTTTCAGGTCTCCTCACCCTTTTTTCGGCTTCATGAAATCTTTATCATACTTCGAAACCCAGGCCCAATCTCCAATTCGATCTTCCTGAACGCAGGTGAACAACGTATATGATATAAACTGGCTCAGGCCCAGTGACTGGGGTCCGCCCGCTGCCTGGACTATACTCGCTGCCCCGTGAATATGTCGTAATGCCATTGGAATGTTCCCGAGAAGCATCTAAACTTGGGTGTAAATATTTACTTCGATACACTACATCACGCGGAGGCTTGGAAAGGGAAGCTTACTTCATCAAATGATAAAACCAAAGCACTTGAGACCGACCGAGGACTTATTGACATGGGTTGCATCGCAACGTCCTTTCGGAGCTTTGCGAGATATTCCAACTTATAACGAATAGCTATTTCTTCAAACTTGTTATTCGACTCCACTATGGACAAATGGCGGGAAGCGGCCAAGAGATAGCCTCTGATAAATTCCGCATCGTGCGAGGATATGACGATCCAATTATCTCTAAGGTATTGGTGGTAGTGACGTATAGATCTCGCTATTGGGCATTGGGCGCTTAGATACGGCATCACAATCTTGATATCTGAGTGGTCAATTAGCTTACCATTGGGGAGACACGAGAAGCCTCCAAGTCCAGGAATCCAGAAGATTGAGACTATAACTTACAATGGTCGAACATGAAACATTCAGCTTCTGTCAGGGTTGAAAGGAAGATGAGGTATGGTGAGAGTATCGGCTGATCGATGTGAAGCTCCGCTGTAGATATCGTCGCTTTGTTGTATGGAAGCAAGGTCTGGTTTGGGGGCTGGCCTTTTGGGCTCAAGCCTTTCATAGTGTGCTTCTTGTTTGTTTTAAGACCATCTTCCACGGCAATCCTTTTTGCTTTTCCAGGTCCGCGTAGCTTCCGGGCTCTAGCGTGTGCCACCTGGGCAGAGTACGAACGGGCTTCGCGTTTTGACTCTCGGAGAGCATCGGGTCCTGCATTATGCACCACCTGAATAAACTTCATTTTCACAAGTTCAAATAGTTTTCTCTTCTATGTATGACTTTTCGGCACACCTCACAAGGAAGGCAGGCATCTGTATAAGTCTTTGTATTAGAGGTCTGTGTATTTCGGGATTTGTCAGCACGGATGATGCAGCTGAATATTGATCCTTCTTGATATGGACTAGCGACTAGCTAGATAACTAATCACAAAATCCATTCTTCTTACACATGATATGGAAGAACATCATCAATCTCCGCATAGACAGCTCCAAGGGCGTCTGCTACATCATTAGGCAATGGCCCGGCCTCAATCGCATCAATATTAGAGTTCAGCTGCTGCACGCTCGATGCACCAACGACGATAGAATCGCCATGGTCTTTGCTCAGAGCTCCATGGTGCGCTGTCCACCTAAGAGCCGCAGCATGACCGCTAATTCCGTGGCTGGAAGCCGCAGCCAACGCTTTCTCCGTGGCTTCCGAGATCGAGGGCTTAAGATAGCGTTCAGCGTATAGAGTTCCAAGGAAAAGCTTAAAGGTACGTTAGCACATGGACAAATGGATGTATGAATACGTACGGATTGATCAAAGCGGCCGCCAGGTTGGACGTTCTTATGGTTGCCAGCAAAGAATCCAGCTCCAGCTGGACTATAAGCATAGAACGCGATACTATGTCGTCGCAAAGTTGGAAAAAGTTCCTTTTCGGCAGACCTCACAATCGGATTATACTCTCCTTGATATACGCTGGGCTTGATGAAGCCATGTTCTTCACAAATCTTGACGATAGTCTCGACCTCTTCAGCTGTATGTTTGCTGATACCCCAGTACTTGATTTTTCCTTCTTTATGAGCCTGGTCCATGGCTTCACAGGCTTCTTTGAGGTCAGTCGCCCGGTCAGGCTGATGCAGGTATTCGATATTGATTTGCTGGATTTTCAAGGCACTCAGGGAATCATTAATGTCTTTGAGAATGTTCTCCCTGGAGTGAGCCCCGTCGTGGAAAGAGTTGACCTTTGTGTCAATGATGAAGTTCTTCTCAGGAACGTCTCCAATCTTTGGCTCGCTTGTTCCTGGTGCATGAGGTGAATACATGCGTGCTGTGTCAAGCTGGTTATACCCTCGCTTGGTGAAGGCATCGAGAAAGGCGATGACCTCGCTTGGCTCGTGGAAGCGGACCACGGGGTCAGCTTTGCCGTCTCCGACCTATTGGTGAGTGATCAGATGTGACATTGCAGAGCAATGAACGAGGGGAGGTTATCCTACATTTGCTACTCCTAGGACAATGTTGATCTTTGTAGGCTTTGAGGTAGACATGGTAGCTCGGCTTGAGTGAATATGAATGACTTGATGATATAACAGTGGACGGAATAAGATGGTAATGGAACGTCTCGTAGTTTGTTGGTTTTTAAATTATTCTGCCTTAGATATCGGCAGCCTCTTTATACTTCATTTGTCTGTACTGGAAGATCGCGAGGAATACCCCGCAGCCACTTCTTGATATATGATCCTTCTGAAATAGGAAACACCAGCATGCAATACATTTCTAAGCTATTTACCAAATCATGCCCCTTGGTATAGAATCGCCCGTTGTCCGCCCAGCTCTTGACAAAGTTTGCCCGTCAGGACAGAAACTGCGAGAGTGGGGCTAGTTCCTATCACTACACAGGCCATTGGCTTACTCACTGGGATTTGATCCTTCCTTTCCAGGCAAGATTTTCTTGTTAGCAGACGGAGTCCACGCCAGCGCTAATGAGCATTCTTCTTAGTGCGCAAACGTTCTGTTATATCATAAGGGTAGATTGTTAAACTCAGCTTTACTTAACTACCATACAAATAAGTAAAAGAAGGTAGTTCAATCGCGAAATGGGTGTCAGCTTGCAGGGGTATGTAATGTGTATTCTATGCTAAGTCTAATAATAATACAGTGAAAAACGAATGTGGAAATACACAGTCGCCTAATACATCGGAAAACACGAAACAAAATAAACAATACATGATGGGATATCTCGATACATGAAGGTATATAGAAGCAGAAACGGCAGAGGTTAATAAAGCAGGTCGAATTGATGGTGATGGTTACCAAGTCAGGCTTAGTTAGAGTAATGGGCGACATAGCCGACTTCCATCATGCTACCATAGCCGTCGCAGGTGTTGCCGTTAGGATATCCAGGCTATTAGAATGTCAGTTTATCCTTCGAAGATATTGTGGACTCCTTGATGACTTACCCAAGTACCACCAACAGCGACATTGAGAATGAAATACATGGGGCTATGGCACAGGGTATTCCAGACTCCTTCGTTGTTAATTCTCGCACCCGAGATCTGATGGAACTGCTGTCCATCCAAGAACCAGGTAATAGTCTCATCTCGCCAGCTGCTCTTGGCGCGGTTGAACTCGATCCTCCAGGTATGCCAGTCTTGGTTAGGGAGACCAATCGTGCCACCAATACCGGTGCCTTCGTTGCAGATGCCGCCAGGGTAGACGTCGCAGTGCGCAGTTCCGTATCCGGTCAACTGGCCGTTGACAGTCTCCATGACATCGAGCTCGCCACAAGAAGGCCAACTACCGCCGTTACGCAAGATATTTCCAAGCATCCAAAACGCAGGCCAGATTCCTTGTTTGTTGCTGGTAGAGCATGAGCCAAAGCGCAGGTTGGCCTCGGCTCTTGTGATCTTGCCCGCCTGGGGAGTGAAGACATATTTGCTCTCGACACGGCCAGAAGTCCAGCCATTGAGAGCGGAAGCATCGCGCCAGGGGACAAGCTGGAGGGTATCGCCACCACTTCGTTGGAGGTTGCGACTGGATGATGTGTAGACTTCGAGTTCCGCGTTGACGTTAAGATATCCCGTGATAATGTTCCATCGGCTAGTGTCTGGTAAGGTGCCGGCAGCTCCTGAGAAATTATCCTGCCAGACACGTGTAAAACCACTATAGCCTGGGGCATCCCAAGCCAGAGCGGTCGCGGAAAGCGATAAGAGTGCCGTAAGGGGTTGCTTGAAAAACATCTTGAAGGTAGTAAGAAGTACTGGTAAGTAATACTTGACTGAAACTACTCGGTAGATTGCTTAGAATCCAAATGGTGGCGCTGAAACCGTGTACTCTTATAGGATAGGGGGGAGGATGGCATTTGGTACGTAGTAGGCTATACTTCCTATCCTATTATTCTAGTGCCATGGGTCATATCCATCATGCTAACAGATGCAAGGGCCCGAGATCTCATGGCTCAATGCCGACGGACCTGCATTGACAGCCTCCCGCGTGTCATGTTACTAGCGTGTCGATCTAGTGATCGCATCACTTATAAGAAGTGAAAACTTCAAGCCAAGGAACATCTTTAAAAGATAACTGTTCTGTTAGAAGAACACTTCTCGTGCTCAAATATCTCAACACAATGATTCCCCATCTCCCAGACATGATCCAAAGATATAGTCACCACTCAACCCTCAATGACAAGAATTTTCGCATCCTCTCCCTATGATCACGAAGCGTGACCTATCAGAGCGTTACATCAGTCGCTCGCAAATTTCATGCCCTACAACCCTGCTGGGAGGAATAGTTCCCGAGAAGGGAAACTAGCCCGTGCTGGTTAGAGTGATTGGCCCGAGGATCGGGGATGATGCACCCAAACCGGACTAGAACTCCAGTAATGACCTTCCAATTCCATTCAGGATAATCTGTATGGTCACTTGATTTGCTAGAGCATTTGTTTCAGCGCGTAGAGACGGTCCAGTTACTGGCAAGACAGGTGACCTCCTCATGAGCTTAAGATTAAAAGGCACGAGTCTGCGCGTTTCTCATTAGTACCGGTGGATGATCGCAACTGGCAGGTTGCATTGAAGTCATTTGTACAGTTGCTCATTTGAGATATGTCCTGAATCAAATTCATTATCGTTTTTGACAGTAAAGCCTTCATTCAACACTTGAGGATAAGGTGGCAACAAGCTCAACCTAATCTCAAAAGTCAATTCAAGATTAATGAAGTTTATTGCCTGGGTGCCATTTGCATGTGAAGTAAATACTAGATTCACTGGTAGTTGGATATGTCATAAATTTTACTACAGATCAACATCATCCAACCTGGTCCATGTCAGTTCAGTCGCCGGGGCTTGTTTTCACATCGTTCATGGTAGATCGCGAGCTGTAGGGTACTTAAGTCTAAAATCGTGGCGGGGTTGCTAAACCAGTACTGGTCTTATCGTAGTGTATACTTCTTATCGCAAGTTAAAACACCAAAGTCAGACTAAAATATGACATCGATCTGTAGCTTTCCCCTTCATCTACGTATAGCACTAACGCTCCGACTCCGCCATAACAAGGCAGATTCCAGGCTGACAACAACGTCCCAACCGTCCTCGCTTATCGTTATCAATATCTTGAGAGCGTCATCTTACACGGAAACCGGTTTCTACACTATCTCTTTCCGAAGCCATGCAAACATGTCCAGCGACTCGCAATCGCCAGCAGAGGTCACCGGTCCAACAGCATTCTGGATCCTTGCCTCTCTAGCATCAGCAGCAGCAGCTCAACCGTCGGGCAATCGAAAAAGAGACAATGACATCTTCGGAGGCAATGTCGATATTGTTCGCTCCATCCCCGCAGTCTGTCTCATCGATTCTGTATTTGACTTGCTTGTACTGGCCCGAGGTATTTCGAGATTTTTCTCATCACATAATTCCACTCGACAGACTCGTCGCAACTCACCAAAAGCGACTGGCCTGGTCATCAGATTAGCCTTGACAATATTTACCGTCCTCCCACAGACCATCAAAGTCTTTAGTCTCCAAGGCGTACCTGCGACGCAAATTTGTGCTTTTATCTTCTTCTTTGCCAATATTACGAAGCTCCTGGTATCCATTTGTGGATGGGAGCCAGAAGGGATCCTCCGAGAGCAGGGTGATTCAACTTCTATCGATGTCTTCCTGTCGTCAGCACTTCAAGCGCCATTCGAGTTCTGGATATGGTTCAATATCAGCCGAAAAGCCTCTTTCAAACTCTCTAATGAGCTAGGAAATCTTTGCGACTGGGCCACGATCGTTGTTAGTTCCTCCATGGTATTGCAGGTTATCATATGGATTGCGTATTTGGTTGCGCGACGACGCATAGACCTCTCAAGATCACTTTACATCGTACCTATGCGAGGCTTTTACTTGCTAATGGTGGTCCTTGGGCTTGCAAGACACCCATCTGGAAGGAATGCATCGCAAGCGACGATTAAGCCGCCACCGGGGTGGATGTACCTATTCAATTATAGTTCGAGCTTAATCATCTGCACCGCCATTGTCAGCATAGCTATCGCGAAGCTACTGGAATCAATAGGAACTCTCTTAACATTTTTATTGTCCCGTGGTAGCGCAGAAGAAGAACAGAACGGGGAATCGGAGGTGCAGTCCATCTCGGGTGAAGATAGTGCAGAGGAGCAGGAAGAGACCAGGGATCGTCTGTTTGCGGGTCACCCAGGGGCTTGGATAGGAAGGATAGGCGTTGCTCCAGATCAATTGGTTGTACGGGGCCTCGCTTTGAACACGACAACCAGTACGAGCATTACACTGACAGTGTTCAACCTTATCACTACCATCTTCTACTATCTCGTGTACTTTGATGGGACCGGGACAGTAAACCCCAGTTGGACAAGTGTCTTAGGGTAGTGATTGAGACGGCGAAAACTTTGACTATTTCATATCAAAGCTCTGGGTCGGCAGTTTTAGGATAGGACCAGAAGGTATTGCGATATGTAAATGAAGCGATAGCAGTCGAACTACAGCCGCGATATATACATATGTCTCTAGAACAACTATGATTTACATATCTAAAGACAAGACCCATTGCTAATAGAACGGGACACAGGAGAAACTTTCATAACATCAAATGGCGACCGCCACTGGTATAACCCTCACTCTTTACTGCGATATCCTCTCATTACTCTGGTGTGTATTTGCTGTGACATCTCCATGGGGTCAGTAGTCGGAGGGCTCACGTAGATGCTCACGTCGAGGTTCGTATCGGCCTGAGGTCGATCTACGCGATCTATTCGAAGGTGACCTGTGTGATCTGCTGGAATGTTCTCTCCGTGATCTATCCGAAGGAGCTCTGCCAGAATCGTCTCGAGATGCACTTGATTCGAGATCCATCAGTCTGACTGACTTGGATCGATGGTCTGCACGGCCATGAATAGCGGTGGCGTAGATACCGGGATGGATGACGGAGAGCAGAATGACGGAAATGGCGATCATACTGGCAAAGGTCTAATGTTAGACAAGGGGTCACTTGATAGAAGGAGATGAAGTGAACTTACCATCCATCAAGGATCATGAACTCAACCTCTTGTCGCATCATGTGTCCACCAACACCGCCAGCCAGCTCGGGAATACTAAAACTGTTAGGCAAGGGTGTGCTGACAAAGGAATGGGATGATACCACTTACCGGTAGATACAACGGGTGAGAACGAGAAAGAATACAACCGTTAGAGAGATCAGAAATATGTTGAGGTCTTTGGGTAGATGCCGAAAGACACTTCCACGTTCTCGGCGCATACGCAAAGCAAAGTCGGCAGCAAGAATGCCCGCAATAGCCATGACGATAGCCTGGAATGATACACCAAACACCATGACTACCCTGCCAACAGTTCCAAGAGAAGGATACTTCTCCGTCATCGACGCCAAAACACCACCAACACACTGCGAGAAGAACCCCAGCATATCAGCAGTAACGAACGGCCACGTCCAAAGTCTCGCCGGAAGCTTGGTGTAGTGCTCCCCAAAGTACTGCACCAAAGCTCGAAGTGTCATGTACAATGCTGCAGCGATGAATGATGGGCCGACCATGAGAAGTACGAACTGGATGGATGTAGCGGCACCGTCCCATGGGTTCTTCGACATGAGAATTCGGCCGGCGTAGCCGCAGCATTCGAGCAGACTGCCGAGGAGTACGAGGATGGTGTAGCCCTTCCAGAGACGCCAGTAGCGGATGAGGAAGTAGACTTGAACCAGGGTGCAGATACCAAAGACGACGCCGAAGAAGGCGTTGCCGCCCATGTTGGGGACATAGCCGTAAATGGTGTCTTCGAGGGGACAGTCGGGAGAGATCTTCTCACATCGTTCTCTTTGCTCGGTGCTCATTTTGTTCGCCGGATGCTTGAGACAGGTGATTTGAGGTGAAGCTAACAAATGATTGGAAGTCGAGGTTCGAGATTTGTGATATAGTAATAGTGCTGGCTTATTAGGAAGATGGATTTTGTTCTAAGACTGGAATACTTCAACTCTTTTATGTTCGGCAGTTCGTTAAAAATCGGCAACGGAAATCCCGTTTACTTCACCAAAGTGGCAATGAAAGCAAGGAAACCGCGTCTCCCTGGAGGGCTGTGCGATTCAACCTTATATCAAGCCATCAGACGGCGGCATCGGGATCCCGGATCGTCAACATTATGCTTAAACTTAGACATAAAGCCACTTGTGCAGGCCGGGCGGCAATTGTACAGGTCCGTGATTGGTTTGTTGGTCGAGCGCCAAGGGTAAGCCATTGGTCAGACGCTTTTTCGGGATTCCGAGAACCTGATCTGAGATGATGGGTACGCGTCCTCATTTTACAGAAACGTGATTCGATATGTCATTTTGTGACTCAAAAGTAGAAGATTGATGCTGATCTTATTGCGCTGACTATTTGATCGGTTTCGGCGAAGGACGTCGAAGTTGGTGCAATGTATGGGATTACAGTTGAGCGAGTGGCTTACAGGATGTTCACATCCTTGGGGCAGTCAAGAGAGGAACCGGAAGTGAACCAACAAAGAATTCAACAAGAAGGAAGAATTAACCATGTAAACAGAGGGAAGCGCATGGAATGGCAATCTTGTCCGCTCGCCTGGTGTCAACCAACATATCGAATCCCATTGCTTTGTAACACAAAGAGAAGGCCGCCTTTTGATTGACAGTGCTCACGGAGTTTCCCGAGTAACGTAAGTTCTTTACTCCAGCTAGTTGCACAGTGAATCACCGGCATGAATGGTATGCCACTACCAATCAGAAACAATTGACGGCGTACATGGATACCATTCACATGCGGCTAACATCAATCACTGTGGCCTCCCAGGTATATAAATCGCAATAATTTCTCATCTTCACAAAAAAGGAAATCTTCGACTTCCAATCAAAGTTGATTAAAAGAGGTAAACATAATTGATGTGCCACATGATAGCCGTGACATACATCTGCGCCAAATGCAGAGGAGTACTAGACACCGAGCGAGATATCAGGCGATGTAGACACGCCAGAGCAAGATCACGACGACACAGATGTGCCAGTCGTTACTCCACACATAGTTCGGAAGACAGAGTGCTGAATTGGTGGTATTGTGAAACTTGTGTTGCAGCGTACTACGCAGCGGAGGAAGAAAATGATGGGTACCAAATTTGGTAATGCTGTGATGCAATGACGATACTGGTCTAGGCCTTGGTAGTAACCTCGACCTTTTGCTGGAAAAAGACGCATATGATTACTGTAGCACAAAGGACTTCAATGATGCAGTGATCTATCTTAGACTCAGAACCTGTCAAACAGCATATGCCGAGTGATATTGAGGTGGATACAAACAGTAACACATTCACTCATCATAAGATTTGGAAACAATACTCTTTAGGCATCTTCACTATCAGATGTTTGTTATTCACCATATTTTTATAGGTATATATAGCTATAGTACTAGCACTCAGAAGAACCTTTCCTCTCCCATCAATTTCCTCAATATACAAATCTAAACATCCAAATTGAACCACCATACTTGACAGAAAGTACCAACCACTATATAAAACAATGTGTCATATCGTTAACGTCACTTTCCGTTGCTGCCGCTGTCGTGCCATCACGAGAGCGAAGCAGGATTACGCAAAATGTGCACAAAATCCTGACCCCAATCAACCCCTTTGCCCGCCGAGCAATTGCACGTCTAGTGAAGTCACACGGCCAGTTTTTTGGATGGAATGTGACGCGTGCGCTACAGAATACCAAGCATGGTATACAGCCCAGCAAGCCGGATTCTACTACGAGCCTAATCCGCCATTTGAGATGATAAACATTTGAAGAACATTTGAAGCTGAATCATAATATGATTCCGGGAAATGAGAGTTAGTCACGGTCTCTGTTGGTGTATAAAGTCTGGCTAGCCAAGAAAGATAGCTGTTTCCTTTTCTTCAAATAAACTCCCTCTAACAGAGCTTTTCAAAGTCTACAAACCGTACTATCACCAGATAACAGCGTGGAAATTTGTATTAAGAATGTGTGTCCTTGTTAAATATACTTATACGTGCGCCCGGTGTGGCAGAATCACACTGGAAGAGGAGCGTCGTCATTGTTGTGCGCGGGCTATATCGCACGGGAGAGATTGCTCCAGGAGCAATTGCGAAAAACGAAGCGCGAACTCGGTAACCCCTTGGCAGCAATGTAGATCCTGCATGGCAGAGTACAACGCATGGTTGGCTGCTCAGCGTCAGGGACATTACTATCAGCCTAATCCACCATTCATGTAGTTGAAGAGGTAGAATCTGAATCGTAAACTATTCACTGTTTATCATTTGTTCTGTGAACACGGGCTATCTGTCTTTCTAAGAGTTCTATTAGTCACAGTTATTGTAAAAGGATCTCGTAAGATCTAATCTAGTGGTGCGTAGACGTTGCTCCGTCGTGATTAAGTGAAGATTGGGCATACGTATAAAAGTTCTCGGTATCCAATCCGAGACTCTACAGCACTTCGCCCGTAATTATCAAGTATTCCAGAAGACAATTATTCTCTTCTCAAAATACAGTTGGTGCATATCTGGAACCTCAAACCTACCTCAAAGAAAGACCTTGATAATGTGCAACAGGACAGCCATATTCTACAAGTGTGAACGCTGCGATAAAGACCTCGGTTCCGAAGTTGACATTACGAAATGCACGACAGCCCTGCAGCAAGGCGTCAGCAGCTGCACAAATACTACCTCAACGGCGCCCGTCTGGAGAACAAAGCCTTGGACCAGTTGCTCAGCATGTACAAGAGAGTTCAACCAATGGCAGGAAGATCTGAGACGAGGATGGCCCGTTCCCGACCCTTATCCCCCATTTCGACGTTACTAGATCGACATCTATAGGAAACCATGGATACTTCAATAGAAAAGAGGCTCTAAGTCAAACTATATGGTTCTTGCTTAACAACAACAATGACCCAGTAAAATATTAATTAAGTAGTCATCGTTTTCTGTAAATGATAAAGTGTTAGAATCACTTTTGGTGATGAGTAATTTACAGCGGACGCTGAGATATGAATTGTATACTAGGCGCCGTCACTGTTATGTAGTACAGTCACCTTTATGGCATGTCTTATTGTTCTGGCACATTAGTTGTCCAAGAACTGCGAATAGCTAACTAATAGTAAGACTAGTTAATCATTGGCCTTCTGAGTAATATAAATCCTATTATCACTCTTTAGAAGATCTATTCTCACTGAGAACAAAGAAGAATCCCCCTTTGCTTAAATCTCCTAGGACGCTATAACTATCTGATCTTGATTCTCATCAAACTAAAGAATCCCTCCAATCTCAAAAGCTAAGCCCCGATATGTGCCAAATCACAGACACGCTCCACCTTTGCGAACGCTGCAAATGTCAACTCAAATCTAATGTCCAAGTCAGACAATGTCCTAAAGCCAGGGTCAAACTCATTCATGTCTGCCTGAATGCGAAGTGGGAAACCCCCTGGGAGATTTCGGAGCCGTTTGAACGGTGTATAACATGTTCTCAGGCTTTCGCTTCTTGGAAGTTACGTGTAGATGAGGGCGACGATGTTCCAACACCCGATCCACCTTTCCCTGGGTTTGAACACTATGTGAAATAATATGCTTGACAGCCTGGAAGGAGAAACTGCCTTGATTTAGTATCCTTTAGTTTACCAAAAATACGCTGAACACATTGTGCTCATTCATAGTGCATAATTAATCAATAAGTACCTATAAAGAGGTTAAGCCACTGACCTGGATTAAATTGTTCTGTAGTAAATATTGTGTAACATACGTTAGTATTGCCCAGTCAGTGAATTATTCCATTGAAGTTATACAATATGGCGCGCCTCTAAGCTAGCCAATCCGTCATGTTACACTTTTGATACAATCTTGATTTCATCAGCGAGATTGTGAAACTTGAGTTACATATATAAAGAAAGGTAACGCTTGCTGCATTCAGCGGAACATAAATTCTTCCACCATACAAACTCCTCGCTGCGAATCACTGATGGTCTCCAAGTATATCTACTTCGTCAATCTCAGAGCCTGGAATACTTTTCCACTTTCGCCAGCACTCCCATCACGATCAATATCACTTCGAATAAATATAATATCGCCAAGCAAATCAACGCGCTGATATGTGTGTCTGTGTCACCACTTATTTCCGGTGTTTACGGTGTGGCCAGGTGATACGTAGCGAGTACAGCACCCAGAAATGCGCGAGAGCGACCGCGGAGGGAAAATGGCGTTGCAGTCTGGAAGATTGCACTGACGGGACAGTAAACCGACTGTTGAGGTGGCGTGAATGTTCTGTATGTGAGAGGGAGTACGATCGGTGGCAGGCAGCTCTGCGGGCGGGTAGACCCTACTATCCTCACCCGCCTTTTGCCTAGAGTAGCAAGCCTAGATTAAGCCCTATAGGAGTCTGGGCTGTCAACCTCCGGGGGTAGCCTTTGTCTCTTATGGTAGAGGTCAGACATATCTCTTACGGCCTCGGCGTTATGTTAGCTAGGTGTTAGCTGACTAAAGAGAGAGCTTCTCACATACTTCTAATTAAAAAGATATGCGATGTGTTGTTCGCCCTTCGACGAGGACCTTTCACTATGAGGCCAGTGTAGAAAACCCCGACGTTTGAGAGCCATAAATAATGTACGGCTGTTGTATGCAGCTGCAACCTCAACCTCAAGTCCAACGATTTACTTCTGGCCTTGATGTCATGGTTCCAGATCGATGAACTTCCTGAACAGTAGTATGACAGATAGTCTGAGCAGTTACGTATGTAGTAGAACTTATCTTTTCTGAGCGTGTTGTCGTAGCAAAGACCCGAAGGTTCATATACCACCCTTCTATCGCTGTGATTCTACGAGATTTGACTTGCCATGATCTACTGTCTATCATTTTTAAGATATTGGGGTAGATGACCTGAGTCAGACATTGGCAGCCCACTTGCCACTTTCAGTTGTGTTGGGACCCATACCATCCGGTACGTCCCAGAGGCTCTGAAGGTGAGAGAATGAGCCTGATGTTCCGTCACAAAACCATGGCCTCTGAATTATCAGATTTGATGCACTGTAAGACTAAGATATTTGAAGCCCATATAATGTCCTTGTGAATCACTGGCCTTTCCAAGTATAAAAGCCCGCCATCCTAGCCCCAGGAAGATTTCTCCCTCCAACATCAACATCAACACTCCACTCCACTCCACTCCATTATTCTACACTACTATACTACCAGCAACATCTTTTCAAAAAATCTCATAAACTACTAGCTCACCATGTGTTGGCTCACAAACATCACTTACCGCTGCAGACGGTGCCACATGTCGACAGGTGTCGACCTTGAAATCCGTCGATGTGAAAAGGCTCGCAAGGATAACAAGGAACGCTGTGACTTGAGCAATTGCTCCGAGGTTGATCAGGACAGAAGTTCCTCGTTCGATCATTGCGTTACATGCGTGGCTCAATATAACGACTGGATTGCTTCAGGCAGATCATATACCCCAGAACCTCCTTTCTTCTAGCGGCCTGGAGGTTCAATTTCATGCATAGAATGGAAGGCATTGAAATGTACGGACTAGTCCCGTACCTCTTGTTGAAAAGGGGGCCATAATGAAGGCAGTCGATATCAGATAGCTGAAATAAAGAACCTGGTGTTGTGATAACCTTCGAGAACAGTGATATGTAGAAGAAATTTGATCAGCAAAACATCGTGACTATGACTATGACTAAACTCAGTACAACACTTGCCTTTTAGAAGACTTGTTCTCGTTATGCTGTGTTGAGGAACCGAAACACTGAGTCGGTCAGGGGGGACGTGATGACTTCGCTTCGTGTATGCTGCTATAATATGGAGCCCTGGCTATGGGATACCCTGAGACTTGATTCAAAGTATGGAGATCTTGGTCCTAACAGGTCGTCTTCATCACTCCGTATTGTTGCTTGCTTCTTCTTCCGACGCTATACATCTTTGGAGTGCTCAGGCTAGACATGGCGATGCTTCAGCTTCCCTAACTATTGGCTAAACGTCGACTTCGCTGTAGTAATATTGTATGATGTCTATTCACTTAGTCCAGACTTTATTTCTGGCCGTACAAAACGATTCACTGTATCGTGCTTCATTTGTCAAGAGGTCTTTAATTTCGGTCAAGCCAGTATGCATCTCATGTTCCAGATCGCATGGTGTCTCCCAAAAGGGCGCCTATGAAATGCAACACTCAGTGTCAACTTGACACTCTAACAACACCCTTTTAAAACGAAGACATTCTATTTAAGAACATTAACTACACCAACGACAACATGTGTATCCGAGAGATAATATACTGTACTGCCTGCGAGCATACCGAGACTTTGAAGTGGTTATACTGCCCATCATATCTGGGGCTGACTACTTCAACGACCTTCCACTCTCCGTCATTGGTGATCAATGGGGAAATGAGGACTACCGTAGGCGGCGCATTTACGCCCGAGACCTGCCCGAATCCAGAATGCCCTAGCAAGAAAAAGGCTGGAGAGGGGGACGCAAAGGAGATGGAGGAGAAAGTAGTAGAGAAACAGCCTGAAGATGACAAGGCGAGTGAGAACGATCATGGGAAAGACACTGAGGCCAAATGCACTTCACCGGTAGATAGGTGGCATCGAGTTCGTGAGTCGGTAGCCCGATGTAAAGCTAAGCTCACCCATTCTGGATGACTGTGCATTCTCACGCTGATCCTCTCTCCATGTACATAATTTAAAGCCTTTATACTTTATATGTTGACTTGGCACATGATTCATGGCAAGTCTTGGCATAAATCCGAGTCTTCACTCTCAAGCTCATGAACTGACTCTTGCATGTATTGAATAGCGAGTTCTATATCGTTCATTGAATATCGAAGTTAACAAGGGACATGATAGTACAGAGCCCAGCTACATACTGGTTATAGACGGTTGTTTGTGGGCATGCACTTGTGGCACCCTGCCCTCCAGATCCGGCTCAAGCTCCACGAAAGCTGATCAACCGGACCTACGGAGTTCATTGTGCGTTGTGAGCGGAATTCCGTATGTGAATAGAAGACCTTGTCCGACGGAGCTCACGACACCCGAACGTAGAGGATGTCATTGATTCATTGTAACCGTTCGGCAACTATATCCTTTTACGCTTGGCCAGAAGAACCATTGCATTCCGTACTAGGAATCAATTCTATGGCCATTCAACATCGTGCACTAGCTAAACTGGCAACTCGCCGCCTCCAAGTTTATCTCTCATGGCATCATGGTGACATATGCTGACAAACCTCAAAGGTGAAGAGTTCTGTAGACTGCGCATGTCAATCCATCTCTGCTTGGAGTATCCCCAACCAGAGCTAAATTAAAAATCAAGATTAGAAGGGAATCACCATTGTCGGTGATCTTTATTTGCACTGGAGATGAGAATCGATGGAATGCCAAGGCTTAGATCTATAAGCACAAAGTGTTTAACCCCGCGTTGAAGCTGTATTAGGAAAGAGTTTATCGGCGGTGAAAGGTAGCCTAACTTGACTAGGAAGATTGTCATCCATGCCCAAGATGCAGGCATGCTAAATGTCGTCACTACTTATGCTTATGTGCGCGCCCTTCAGGTCTGCCAGGCCCCCTAAGTGCGCCCTTCATGTGATGACGATATGCTTCGATGCCAATGCTCTCTGTACCAATCGCCTTTTACTTATGTATAAAGTTCTCACCTCTTAGAATAGAAGCGGCCAATACGTCTCCAGTCGTACACCATCATCAAAATGGCCACAAACACAGTCGCAGAGTCCGCCACAACATCCAGAATGGATCCATCACGACAAGGAGATGCTATGGAGATGTCTTCTTTGAGCCAAAGTCCACTCAACACAACTAGAGATGCAGTGAGAAACGAGGAAGAACCACCAGAGAACGCCACGAGTGCAATTCCTGATGGTGGACATGGCTGGACTATTGTCGCATCATGCTTCACTCTGCTCTTTTGGATAAACGGATACACTACAGCATGGGGTGTCTTGCAAGCTGCCATTGTGCAGTCGCCTCGGCTACACACTAACATTCGAACCATTACATTTGTTGGGAGTTTGTACATGGCCTGCATGGTCGCGTTCGGCTTAATATCAGTCAGATTGTCGAGAGAATATGGTATTCGGATCACCAGTCTGGTAGCGACAATCTTCTTTGGGTCAGGTTTGATCATCACGAGTTTCACACTTGAGCATCTGGCAGGTCTTTTCTGCATTGCTGGGCTACTCGTCGGGTTGTCAACTTCGCTACTGTACGCGGCGACCAACACGATGCCTACGCAATGGTTCAGTCGAAAACTCGGTACAGCTAACGGGATCGTCAAAGCTGGAGGGGGTGTTGGCGCAACTGTGCTTCCTTTGGCAACGCAAGCCATGATCGATAAGGTTGGACTTCAGTGGACGTTTCGAATCCTTGGTGCTTCGATTCTTGTGACAGGAATTCCGTGTGCCTTTCTTCTCACAGAACTTAGGCGTGGCGGAACGACATCGAGATTTGACTGGTCACAGCTGAAGAGCATGCCATTCTTGACCCTCACCATGTCAGGCGCCGTTGGTGTTTTTGCCCTGTTCGTGCCGCCATTCTTCTTGCCCGTCTTTGCAAGATCAATCGGCCTCTCAGCATCAACTGGCGCCGGTCTTGTCGCAGGATTCGGTGCATCCACAGCCGTTGGTCGTCTCTTCGGAGGCTGGATCTGCGACCGCATGGGTGCTTTCAACTCTCTGGCCCTTGCAGCTCTCATCAACAGCGTGTCTATGCTAGCGATATGGCCCGTTAGCTCATCGCTCCCACCACTCTTCGCTTTCGCCATCATCAACGGGTGTGCGAACGGGAGCTTCTTCGTTGCACTGCCGACAGCTGTAGCTGCACTCGCGCCTGGGTCAGCTGCTGCGTCTATTAGCCTGATGACGTCATTCTGGACACCGGGATACCTGATGGGCGCGCCTTTGGCGGGGATTCTGATTGATGCCGCGGGCGCGTCGGAGGCTTCGTCCATTGAGCCATATAGAGCGGCTATCTTTTATGCGGCTGGTGTTGGGTCTGCTGCGACGTTTTTGATTGTTGTATCAAGGCTTATGTTGAGTAAGAAGTTGATCAAGAGGTTGTAGTTCTTGAGAGACTCTTGTAAATAATGACAGTTACTGAATGAGACCTCCTCAATTGAAGGGTGGTTGCATTCTTTTTCATGGGAGTGGCGCGGTCCCTCCGAGCAGCGCTTGAGTATTTTGTTCAGCAAAGTTTTGACGCGCTCGAGGCCTCTGAATCAATACCTGCACCGCGCTCCACAGCTTCCGCGTATATGTTCCATCTCCCATTTTCTCCTCTTCCCTTCATCTTCTCACTTTTACAACACCAATTCTCTTGAACAACCTATCTACTACCATTTTTGAATCCTTTGCATCTCGGTTATTCAAGATGTCGCCTAAGGGCCGGCGGGCAATGAAGCCTAGCAACATCAATTTGGACCGCGAGAATGACCCCACGACTATCCTATGCAAAGAGATCAACGAGATGGTTGGAGAGTGGCCCTGGCTTTAGTTGGGTACAGCGGCACCCTCTACCATGGAACTTTCGTGGCTCCAGAATCTCAACCTCCTTCTTGGCCGAGCTGTCATCGCCGCTACTGCAGGGGGCTGGCCAGCTCAGATGATAAAGGAAGTCAAATACACTCTCCTGTGTCTTGCCAATCGACGCGAACGCTATGGAGGAAAAGGTGTGGTTACCAACGAGCACCTCACCAAGGCAATCCACTACTTTGACATCCGTAATCTTATTCACGATGCGAACCAGGTCGAGTCAGATGACCCAACTAATACTCCGAATGGCTTCACTCGCCATTGGTGGGTTAGTTAGAGCAGCGACGATGAACCTGACGCTACTTCTCCGTCATCTAAGAATCAACAATGAGGCGAGCTCGCCGACAAAAAAGCGCAAGACCTCAAATGATCCATATAGCCTCCGCGTCTCAGATTGGAAAGGCATGAAAGCCATCTTGAAGTAAGTATCCAACTAAATAAAGCTTAAACCACTTCTCTGACAATGACCAGTGAAACGAGATCGGGTAGACAGCATTTGTAGTGCCAGCATGTCAACAAAATATGTCCTCCCAGAGCAGAAGCGAGGCGAGCTGCTATCAGGTGGCTAATTGTAAAGGGACATGATTCGACAATGGCGGGTTGATAGGGCGGCTGGTGTCTTTGGTTCCGGGTTTGAGCTCGTCGCTGGGTATGTTGGTAAGGTTTAGCTATTAATGCACCAAGAGCGTGGTCACATACTGAGTTCCGAATTTCGAAATTCTAATACACTACTGGTCTTACACCATTCGCGCTGTCGTGGCATACTCTCAGAGCCTTGTTGAAGCCACCGCATACCACGCCGCACATTGATCTCTGACCCATCAGCGTCCTTGTCAACGCTCACATTCGAACGTGTCATAATACATTAAACTCTGCTCAGTCCTGACCTCACGCTTATTCCGGGTCAAACACGCAATGATTAAGCCATGGCGAAATCTAAATAATTCAATCAAGCTAAACCACTGTAGGGAAGTTCCAATCTTCAGTATGATATAACAACCAATAATCAATAACCCTTCTTACAATCATAGCATCAACTGGCAGAGCACACGTGACTCGGCGTAACGCACCCCTCTTTTCTTTGTTTATTGCCGACTTGTAATCACAATGTTAACTTCTCAATTCTATTCCCTTTTGACGCTTGCTTTTCTCTGTTGATCTAATCTCTCAGCTGCAAGTCTCAGCTTCAATCAGCACATATCCCACAACTCTCTTTATTTAACAACATCGTCAAGATGGACAACAAGTACAATGCCAGCTTATCAGGCGGCGCATCAACCTGGGAAGAAATCTTCAATCTCGCTGAGGAAGATATTCAGCAAGCTTGCTTGACTTCTGGCACCCCAGGCCTTGCGATTGGGATACTGGACCGCGATGGGAAGGTATTTGACAAATATCTCGGTTCTCGTGATATGAAACAAGGACTTAGACCGAACGCCGATACTGTTTTTAATATTAGGTCTATGTGCAAAGGGTTTACAGCACTAGCCATTGCTTGTCTCATCACAGATGGGGCAGTTCACTGGGATGACCATGTTGACACTTTTCTCGATGAACTTCGTCACACCAATATTGGCAATTCAACTATCCGGGACTTACTGTGTCATCGGACGGGTCTTTGCAGGTCTGATGCACTCTTCATTGGATCAAACAATGCCCTGCTTCTTTCCAAGACCCAAGGCACTACTTTACTTGCGTCACTCGATATAAGTCGCCCACCACGCCAAGAGTTCATCTACAGCAACTTTGGTTATCATGCGGTGGGATGCATCATCGAGAAAGTGTCAGGTATGAGCTATGGTGAGTTTCTCACCAAACGGATCCTCAAACCTTTGAACATGGCCCGGACATTTACGGAGCAACCGTCAAACACGGATCAAAACATCTCACGAGCTTATCTTGCCTATCACGATTTGAAGCTACGCGAGGTTCCAACTCCTAGTATCTCAAGCGATACCGTTGCATTTTCTGCCGGCGGCATTAGAAGTTGCATGCGAGATCTCCTTTTGTTTTATGGTTCTCTTTTACGAGCAATTTCTAAATCAACCAAAGTCGAGGAGCTCAACGTCAATGCTGAAGAACTTCGTACTATTTTTGACGCTGGCATCCCTCTTAAAGTCCCCAAGGCTCTGCGCGAGCAGTCGTACGGTATGGGCTGGGCACGCACACAGCTCCCGAACCAAATCAGCGAGATCACTGGTAACTCGGGTTTGTTAGACACATATCCTCTGATTGGAGACTTGGCAAACGGACCTTTGTTACTTCATCACGCTGGTAATAATCTCGGCTGCTCTTCGACTGTGTACCTAATGCCCGAGTTGGGTACCGGGATCATTGTTCTTGGTAATTCTTTGGGCCACTGCGATGCTACGGACTGGACCGCTCAGATCCTGACTCAAGCATTCCTTTCAGGCAAAATCGATAGGCCCTTCAGCCAGTTCTTTACTGCTGCAGCTTTGCAAGGGCGATCCGCCATGGAACGCGTACAGAAAATGTTGGACAGCGAAAGACAGCCCACTGAGCCTCCTGGTCCCTTGACGAAGTATCAGGGGTGTTTCTGGCATAAGTCTAATCAATTCTCTATCAGTATCGTGTTGGAAAGCCATGGCGATCTTACCATGTCACTTCAGAATCGGGATGATGAGAAATACAGCCTTCGTCACTACGAACAGCACACCTTTGTGTTTAATGAGAGCTTTGATCGCATTATTGAGCGGGGTCAGTGGTGCAGACCATACTGGTTTTACAAGATCCAATTTATTTTGGAAGATCAAGAAGTTGTTGGTATTCGATGGAGGATTGATGAGACACAGGGAGATGGACAACTTTTCAGCAAGCAAGGCTAAGTAAGGTAGCACTTCCCATTTAGACTTTGCTGTTTCCGAAGCCCCGAAATAACCGTCATGCAGATCAATGGGGCTGTAATTAGCGGAAGCGGGGCAACCCCAGCAACTAACGAAGCTTGCGAAAGTTCTCTGCATATGCCAATTTGTTTCAAACGCGGCAGATGCTTAGATAGCGCCTAGATAAAACCTTACGCCCCCAAGCTCCAGCTCATTAATCCGGCTAAGCCATGCGCTCGCCCAATACGGTCAGACTCAGCGCCCAAAAACCGGTGAGAACGCCGACGATCTTGAATTCGTGACCAATTATCGAGGCGTCTGTGCTTACTGCCTCGTTGGCTTCTTCCTTCATTATTCGTATTTGGTTGGCTATTACCAAATCGCACCGCTTGTTGACCCTATCACAGACGTCATTGCGTCTCGTGCCACGCTGGCTTTGGAAAGTCGCTAGGCCCCTTTCTTCAGGTGATACTTTAGTGCTCACGCCGTGTCATCCGGGCTGAAAGCTTGTTGGGTGACAATGCACCTCGGAGGGCCTGGATTGCCTGGCCCCCGATGCGACGTGCCGAGTCATCCTGGAATATATATAGCAATTGAACTTTACCTTGAATCTCGTTCTTATCATTTGAGTCAGGTTCTGCAAAATGATGTTCAATCTTCTGGCTGTGTTGCCATTGTTGGCTCTGGTAGCTGCTAAATGCAAGGTTCACGATCAGACATTTACCCCAGATTATGTGCTTGAAGCTACGCTAGAGGACATCAAAATCAATTGCAACTCTCGTCAATCGGTCGTTTTTAACGGGACCTTTCCAGGACCAACACTGCACCTCAAAGAAGAACAAACAGTCTGGATCCGAGTCTACAATCGCGTGCCAAACCAGAACCTCACTGTTGTAAGTCTTCTTGTACCAATTGGCACTTGATGAAGCGTCAGCTAACAGAGTCAGCACTGGCATGGATTAAGCCAGCGCGCCGCACCATTTTCCGACGGTACACCTCTTGTCAGCCAATGGCCCATTCCCGCGAATAACTTCTTCGATTATGAAATTCGACCTGAGCGTGGAGATGCGGGAACGTACTTTTATCACTCGCACGTTGGGATCCAGAGCTTGACGGCGCATGGAGTCCTGATCGTCAAGGATGCCGATAAACCAGAATACAAGTACGATGGAGATCTCGCATTTATTGTTGCTGATAACTACGCTGCGTCAGATAAGACAATTGAGGCAGGTCTTCTTGGAGATCCGTTCAAATGGTCTGGTGAACCTCAAGCGATTACCATCAACGGCAATTCTGGAAACCAGAGTTTCGATACTGCTTCCGACATTAGCTGCACGCCTCATGTCATTCAAGTTGACCCTGGCAAGACGTATCGCATGCGATTTATCAGTGCGACTGCTTTGTCGATGATCAAGCTTGGAATTGACGGGCACGACAAGCTGACTGTCATTGAAGCTGATGGTTCATACACCAAGCCCGCCAAGATAGATCACGTCCAAGTTTCCTCCGGTCAGCGCTTCAGCTATCTGTTGAAGACCAAGTCTGCAAAGGATGTCTGCCATGGAGAAGATTCGCAGTTTTGGGTCCGGTACGAAAGCCGTGACCGACCGAAGCAGATCAGTGGTTACGCTATTCTGAGGTATAAATGTCCTAAAGGACCAAAGCTACCGAGGACCCTGCCACCCTCGCCACCTGTTCTTTTGCCCAACTTGACGTACGACTATCTTGAGTACAAGCTCGAGGGGCTTTCGAAGTCTAACAACAAGGCCTTCCCTCGCTTGAGCGAGGTTACCAGGACGGTGACTATTCAGATCAATCAGGTCCTGACCACTGGACAATATGAGAACGGAACATTGAACGGCACACTTGTCTGGGCGTGAGTACCCTCTTGCATATTTCGCCCTCTTACTGACTAATCTGTCCAGTCAAAATGGTCTTCCTTGGAAGGAAAGTGTCCAAGCAGAACACAACCAAGTCCCATATCTCATCCAAGTCTACGAAACCGGCCAGACACCTAACTACACCCTTGCTGTGGAGCACGGCGGTTTCGACCCCAACACAAAAGTCTTCCCAGCCAAGGTGGGCGAAGTCTTGGATATTGTGTGGCAGAACAACAACGGTCTTACAGGAGGCTGGGACTTTCACCCAATGCATGTGCACGGCTACCATGTCTATGACCTAGGCTCAGGAAACGGCACTTACGATGCGCGTGAGAACGAGAAGCACTTCAAGAACTTCACGCCTGTTCTTCGGGACTCGACCAATCTGTATCGCTACGCCGTCAAAGGCGAGCCTCATCATACAGCTGGTTGGAGAGCGTGGAGAATCAAGATCACCGAGGAGAACATTGGAGCTTGGATGATGCACTGCCATATTTCTCAGCATCAGGTCATGGGTATGGCGACGGTTTGGGTGTTTGGCGATGCACAGGAGATCAAGAGCAAGTTCCCTGCTTTGCCATACTCGCAGGGTTATCTGAACTATGGCGGTAGTGCGTATGGTACTGGTTCCAAAGCTCCTGTTGTCAACCACTATTATAGTGATGATAAGTAGGGGATCGACTGGAGGATTAGTTTATGGTTCTTGTCACTAGTTGACACGAGAGAGCTAGACTCAACTTTTTAGAGTAGAAGTGTGTAATAAGAGATTCATACGTGCCTTATCTATTGTCGCTCTAGTATCAAGTAATGGGCCTAATTGAATTCGTCCTTCTTCATCATGTAAGTATTGTCAGAAAATCTTCAAACATAAAAATAGCATCGTCATATTGAATGGACGAATAAACTGACCGACTCGCACTCGCTTGTTAGCCCGAAAGAGGAAATATAATCATAGGTCTAACCTGAAATATGCTAGCACGTCTCAAGCTAAGCCTTGCCCCGCCATCTTTCAGCTATGAGTTTCACCATGATTTAGTTACTCCGTCTCGATCCGCGTATGTAAAAATGTCAGCCCGGACGCCGTCTTTGCGCAAGAGAATGCGAATAGTCACACTATATAAATACAAATGCTTTCGCCAACTTTGAAGGTCATCTCATCTAAACAATACACTAACAATCTTACTACAATAATCCAACATTCACATTCAGGCTTTACGCTACTGCGAGAATCAATATGTCGACATTCAACACACAAAAGACCATGTTGATCTTTGGCGCCACCGGCAAGCAAGGCGGCGCTGTCATTGACAACATCCTCTCAAACTCTCCTGACTCTTCCTTCCATCTCATTGCAGTCACTCGTGACACCACCAGCCGCAAAGCTCAAGCACTTGCGGCTAATCCCAAAATATCTGTTGTTGAGGGTGATTTGGACAACGTCCGAGCAGTTTTCGCCAAAGCTGGACCAGTATGGGGCGTCTACAGTGTACAGATCAATTCGGACGCAGAAGAACAGCAAGGCAAAGCTGTCATCGACGCCGCCGTACAGCATGGTGTCCGGCACTTTGTCTACTCCTCTGGAGATCGCGGTGGGCCTGAGCGATCACCCAACAACCCAACCTACGTCAAGAACTTTGCCGCAAAATACTCCATTGAGAAACATCTCGAACAGCAGGCGCGTGAAAGTGTACAGCAAATGACATACACTATTCTCCGACCGGTAACCTTCTTCGAGAACATCACGACTGATATCCACGGAAAGGGCTTCGCCCGAATGTGGGAGCAGATGGGAAGTAAGAAGCTCCAGATGGTATCTACTAAAGACATTGGCTGGTTTGCGGCTCAGAGTCTCATCTGGCCGGACATGTATAGGAATAAGGCGTTGACCCTTGTTGGTGATGAGCTCACACAGCGTGAGGCGGATGCAATCTATCGTGAAGTCATCGGCCAGGGCATGGCTCTGGCGCCTTGTCCGGTTGCGAGCGCGGTCAAGTTTGTATTGAAGGGGTCTGTTGGTGATATGTTCAAGTGGTTTGCAGATGAGGGATATGGTGGGGATGTGAAAGAGTGCCTTAGTTATAATCCTGGGATGCAGGATTTTAGGGCCTGGTTGGAAGAGAACAAGAGGAATTTTGAGAAGAATAGTTCTTAGCTGGTATCTTGGTTTCATATTGTTATTCTCCATCTTTTGTGATTTGAAGCTAGAAAATTCAACTGTTGTTGTACGAGATATAGGGCCTATGCTTTTATTGCCTCACTAAGGGACACCCTCGTTCTTTGGGCTGATTTCATCCAACATATGGTTCATGGCAGTCTAGCTACTATTTCACAATGACTTACAAAGCTGTCAACTAAAAGACTGAATTTTCTTGGCATTAGATTAAAACCCCATTTTTTTAAAAAGAAACCTCTAAAGAAATTTAGTCAGATATTGAAAGCTTGAGACATTAATACTGACCTCGAGAACTTTGGCAGGCTCTGGAAAGATCAACTTACCCTACGTACGACCTAAAAATAGATTACAAAACCTGCCAATCACCAGTAAGGAATGACTGTGCCCGGTCGATCTTGGATCATTCCCGGCTAAATCCACAAGCCGCCAAGCCTTTCCCGCCTCAGTATCTAAAGTCCGTGGCTTACAACGCTATCGATAAGCTTGTAGCACGAACGGCCCGTCTAACGGCTAGCAACGTCGGCAATTTCCTTAAAGTTCCCAGCGCCCGCATGTTTGTGTAGCCAACAAACATCTAATTATTAACGTATTTATCTAATGCCGCAGAGTCACTTAGCTTCGAGGCCCGTCAAGGCGTGTACGGAGTGTAAACAGGCAAAGGTACGAGCTTCTATGTTCAATATGGGATAGACAAGAGCTGATTAGCAAGTTGCGATGTGATTCCAAGGAGAAGTTCCCTGATCCGTGCTCTCGATGCAATGCAAGACACTTATTCTGCACGGTCGACGCCACTTTCAAGAGGACACCGGCGAGAAAGTACGTATCAAGACCGCTTTATCCGGATCTATCACTGATCTGATGACGACATAGGCGTTTGGAGGCTATGAGCAAGGAACTTCAAGAACTACGCAATCAGACTCATCGTACGGAGGATCAATTGGTGGCTGGATCCAGCTCTACTTCCGAGAGCAGATCGCCGGCGTCCCAGGATGAAGGTGTAGATGACTTTGAGCTTACATCGTTTACTGTGAGCTTGGCTGGGGTCGTCATCGACTCCTCTACTGCGACAGAAGCCTTCATGGTGTAAGACCCCTCTTTGCTCCCTCTGCATGTGCTCATAGATTTTAGTTTCGCAGAGTACATGCGTCCTCGACTTCCAGTGGTCGCCTCCCTCTCCGCTCAAGCAACTTATGAGAACAAGCCCTTCCTCTTCTGGACGATTGTTACAATTGTGCTCTGTCGTTTACCTGAAGCAGAGAACATCGCCTTATTTCAGCTGATTCGGGCGCCTTATGAGAGATTGGTTCAGGAGACTGTGACTGACGCGCCACTACCACTGTATAAAGTCCAAGCTTTGTTACTTCTATGCAGCTGGCCATTGCCTACAGACAAACAATGGAAAGATCCCAGCTGGCTTTATTGTGGTGTCGCTATACAAGCTGCCCGATATCTGAGCCTTGATCGTCAGCAAACTATTCCATCTCTTCGAGTCATCGGAGTCACATCGGGGAGTATTCGGTCAAGGATTAACACTTGGCTGTCATGTTTCAGTGTATCGACATCGTGAGTTGCGAGAAACATGAGAATTTGGTAGTATTCACTAACAGAAACAGACTGAGCTTACACCTGGGCCTTCCTTGTCCTATTGAATCGGAACTGGACTTTGCCGCGATTCATGGATTTCTGAAACGACAAACCGTTCCGCCAGCCTTTGCAATTGAAGTACGCATTCAACTAGTTGTCGCAAAATTCACAGCGCTACTCAATCATGAGCTGGCAGACGGCACGAGCTCATCATTCCTTCGCTTGTTTGACACTGAACTTGATGCGATAAAGAACGAGATTCTACCAGATGAAGAAACGAAAAGCATAGTTGAATACGCAATCCTAGACGCCAAGATACACATATACACACTCGTGATAACAAAATCCCCGGCAAATTCATCCTCCCGCCAGATTCTTCTACGAACAGCACGCGACATAGCCTTACGAATCGTCGAAATTGGAACCCGCGCCATTCGCACCAACCCCGAAAACACCACCCTCATCCGACGCGAAAAATGCCAACCGAAGGATCGCCACAGATGTCTGGGTTTCTCAACAATCTTTCTCCTCAAATTCTTTATTCGCCAAAGTTCAGACAGCCCCGAAGAGCGACAGTTGGTAGCAAATCATGTCGCTATGGCACAAACGCTGTGCAGAGCATGTACTATTGACCCAAAAGATGAGTTCAGTCGGATTGTGAGTGTGTTCGAAGCACTGGGCCGTGATAGTCCCGGGGAGGAGGATAAGACGAAGCTGGTGCTTAATCATAGAATGGGGGTGTCATTGATGTTTGATGCGGTTAATACAGCGGGGAAAATACGAGGAAAGCCCGTTGAGGTAGAAGAAGGTGGAAGCGGGACAGTGGAGGAGACATCGACAGAGACAGTGCAGGATCATGGGCATATGATGAGTCAGGTGGACGGAAATCCAGAGTTTTTGAAGAACTTTTGGAGTGATCCATACACGAGCTTGCTCCAATTCGACCCAACATCACTGGAGGGTGATTACCCAAGCACCTGGTAATGGACCTAAAAGTTGAATCCTTCCGGGAGCTTGAGGCTTGCAAGGCCCATGTGCTCCTGCGACCCATGAATATCGTTCTCCATAAACCCGCCAGCCGATTTCTTCTTCCCAGATCGGATTCTTGGGATGGTTACCTTGAAAGAGATAGCAGGCTCAAAGAAGCCAATCCAAATGATATCTTCCTCTGAGATGCCGACGGCCTTAGCAACGTTGCTGGCCGAAAGGAGATCAGAGGATTTGACAGCTTCATAAGCTTCTTTGGACGTGAACACCGCATCTATAGTGATCTCGTATGGACCAGCGTTCTTGGATCGGACAATGCGGCACAAGTCTGACAGTGTCTCGGGCTTCTGAATAGCTTGGCTTGGGGGACTAGGCAAACGTTGGGGACTTGCGCTCGTCCGTCTAGGAGGCTTGCTATCGACCACAGGCACAGTAATTTGCCCGTTGGTGCCGTTGGTCTCGTTCATGGCCCCTTTGCCAACTCGGGAGATCTTGCCTCTCAGCAATGGCCCCTCAAGCACAGACCCATCACCACCCAGAGTCAACCTCTCTTCACCAGGTTCAAGGTCCATGAGATGGTACAGCGAGAACTCAGCACAAGGACCAAGTTCAATCTCCATGAGCCCACCAAGGCCGAAGCCAAAGTTGCCTGCAGTCGCTTTCTGCCCTGGATACGGTGCATGCTATCACACATTAGCTTAACCTAATGGTAGATAGGAAGACTTACAATCATTCCCACTCGAGCCTTAGAGGCAATACTGTTGGCCAGTTGCTGTGTCGGTGCGAGTGCTTCAGCAACGATGAAGAGTTGACCTTGCCCGGCTTGCGTGTACTGGTCTTTGCCGTAGACATGGAAGTCGAGGTTCCATTGGCCAGTGATCTCGGGATGTTGTTGGTCGACGTAGACCCTAACGCGGGCCAGCAATTTGTCGATCTGGGAAACAAGGATATCTATTAATGTTAGAACAATGTCATAGCTTGGAGGAAGGGGCGTTTACGGTCTGTGATACTACCCATGAACATAGAGCGGTAACCAACAATACGTGCAGCTTCGAGCTTGAGTTGATAAGGCATGCCATCTGAATCCGACGAGCGATAAACACTACCACTCACCCTCACAGACTTTCCGTCAGAGAGCTGTTCATAGTTTGAGTTCTCAAGGTGAAGTGACCCTCCCGGCCCTCGTAAAACATCCGGTCTCGTATTCTCATACAGCGTATGCGCAGCGACAGACAACGGCGTACACTTGGACTCAGGATCTGTCGGTCGTACATCGAATAAACCGTTCTCATAAACAGTAGCAATAGCACCATGGGACTTTGGGAATGAACACTGTCCTCCACATTCTAAGATCTTCCCCATGTGATAGAAACCACCAAGCCTGGAGTGAAGACCTTCTGTGCTGAGTTGGTTTGACTGGCGTGTGAGTTGATAAACACAAAAAGCGACGTATGGGGATGGATCGTAGGCTCGTCCACCGACTATGATGTTGAAGTCGGGATTGGAGGCCATGGCGTCGAAGAATGGTTCGTAACCCATTTGAGCGACGACACGGAGTGATTCCATGATTTCGTATTCTGTTGCTGGTGGAACGCAGGGCCCGCAGCCGGTCAGACGGCCTTGTTTGAGGCGCTCGAGAATCGTTGTCTTGTTGATATTGGAGAATAGCGATATCGTGTTGAAAGCATAGGCCCTGCAAAGTATCAGCAACATAGCATCGGCATTGCTACCATACTTACTTGTTCTCATCCTCTGCTGCAATCTCTTCTATAATCTCAACCATAGCCTCGACATGCTCATCCGTCCCATCACCACCCGCAGATCCAAATATCAGTGGCACACGAAACGTATGAACAAGCCGGAGCAGCTTGGCAAGGTCCTTCGCATAAGCCGACCGCGGGCACGACATAGATCCCAGAGCCAGTTTCTGCGGCCCACTATCTGTCGAGCCCGAGTCTAAGATAATAGCTGTCGGGATACCGCTTGGTACGAGGCGAGAGAGTTCGTAGTGCGTGAGAGCTTCGTCGAAGCCGTAGCCTAGCATCCCCACTGGGGTGATGATTTGGCATATCGGCTTGAGTTCCGGGGTTTCGGTGTTGTTGAGTTGCATTGTCGAGTCGGGGGGTATTGACTGATACGAGATATGCAGTGATACGTTAGGGATCGACGTAATATTGGCGCGAAGTTCGGTGATAATGCGGGCGTTGAGGAACTGGTGATGGCAGCTTCAAGTCAGTGACGAACCAGGGAATAATGCACAAAACGTGTCAAGACGACCTTATACTCGGTGAGCTAGTTATTCGTTGAAATATTGCCGTCTCCAAAGTGAAATCATCGCTTTTACATATCAACACAAACCGCCAAGCGTCCTTTCAACGAAGCGGACTTCGCTCAATCGTGCGGATTTCGCAAGATCCCACAAAGTGGATGCATGTCAGATTCATCGTTCAGAGTCCGACGGGGATAAGGTCCTACGGATCTCGACGGTATGGCACTAACGCGCGGCAATTGATAGTAATGCCGGGGTTAATTGAGCAATTTATGCTTGATTGTCATCTCTAAAAATGGTGTTGTACGGAGTAATGCATGCATCCTGAATCCTCATCTTACGTGGCAATTGTCCCTCTACGGCACAGCGAGTTCACGAGGGCATCACAACTGCAAAACTGCATTTCTTCCCCATCGTAATCAACACTACCTTCCCCAAGTGATCAAATCTTCTTTATAAAGAACTAATGCATTACCTTTAATAACACCTCAAGCTCAGCCTCATCCTCGCAAAGACTGTCCCCTCCTAAGCCTCGCTAGTCCGAGTCCGTAGGGCCATGCTGACTGCGCCCTGTAAGCACCGAGTTTCATCCTCGTTCTGGCGCCATCGTAATTGGTCCAGAGACAGAATTAGCGTATCATCGCCCACTGAAGGATTTATCCGACGCGAGAATTGCTACTCCACGATTTGACGTCCGTAGGGCAGATCACCATGAGTCCGATGGACCCCTCTACCAGAAATGCGAGGCTTGAGCTGGATTGCTCTTCTTTATAGATGCTGATTGCCACCTTTGCCATTGTCTTCCCGCATTCGCATCATTCACTACCTTGACATTCGCTAAACGACATCGCATTCGGTAAAGTCATTATGAGTTACCACGACCGCAAAAACAGCGATCCCCAAGAGGGCAGTATCGCGCCAAGCTACCACGAACTCGAAACAACAAGACGATGGCAGACAATTCCACAAGAAGACGAGGACATCACAGCTTACGACCCCTACACTTCCCAAACTACTACCCAAGACTCAAACACAAAACAAGACTCGCCACCTCAACAAGACGATGAAGAAGCTCAAATGCCACTTCGACAAGCACTAAAGAAATACCCCAAAATCGCAGGGTACTGCCTCGCCATGACAATTCCCGTCATCGGCTGGGGCTACGACCTGGTCATTGTCGGTGCCGTCGCAAGCGTGGATACCTTCAAAGCAGACTATGGATCAAAAATCGACGGCGAAATGGACATTCCCGGTAACTGGCTCTCCCTCTGGCTTGGTCTCCCGCCGGCCGGTGCAGCGCTCGGTGGTTTGTTGGGCGGATGGCTACAAAACCGCGTTGGACGAAAACTCACGCTTTTATTTGGAACGATCATTTCTGTTATTGCTATCGCTTGTATCTTTTTCTCGCATATACCAGAGCCGCTTGACATGAAGCGCACGCTTCTCACTGCTGGTTTGACGATCCAGGGCTTTTCTGTTGGTGTCATCAAGACGACTTGTGTGACGTGGGTGTCTGAAAATACACCGACGGCACTGCGAGGTTCGGCCATGGCTTTGTTTCCGGTCTTCACATTGCTTGGTCAACTCATTGGTCTTATTGTTATCAAGTTGATCAATGACATTGAGAACAGCAGTGGCTATCTTGGTGCTTTCGGATCGCAGTGGATTCTCTCCCTCGGCCCCTTCATTCTTTCCATCGTCATGCCTGAAAGTCCCGCTCATTTGATCAGAACTGGCCAAGAACAGAGAGCTATAAAATCTGCTACTCGCCTGTTCGCACCCAAGGTTAGCCCATACGGGGCACTTGAGCGGATAAGAGCAACCATCGAGGAAGAGAAGGCTATCACAGCTTCAGTCAACTACTGGTCTTGTCTCAAGGGCACGAACCGTCGAAGGACCCTAATCGTTGTACTGGCTTCTATCATGCCTGCCCTCTTCGGTCTGGAACTGCTCTCCAATGCCAGCGTTTTCTTGACATCTATGGGCATGAAGTCAGGATATGCTATCATGTTTACACTCGCCGGTATAGTTGCTGGAATGCTCGCCAACGGCATAGGCTTCTGGCTTCTTTCCCGCGCTGGCCGTCGCAGCTTGACCTTGTTCTCGTTGGCTGCTTCGACCCTTCTCTATGGAGCCATGGGTGTGACTGGCTTTTGGAGGAGTGAGACTCTCACTTGGGCAACTGGAGGCATCATGACAGCTGTCATTGTCGTCTGTGGCATGGGTGCATGGCCTGCCGGGTATGCCATTCTAGGAGAAACCAGTTCCCTTCAACTCCGGTCTCTCACACAGGGTTTGGCTGGTATTGCTGAGAAGGGCTTTTCCATCATGTTAGCTGTCGTTCTACCCATGCTGTTTAGTAGGGACAAGGCTGCTCTTGGTGGAAAGACTGGTTTCCTGTTCTGTGGGCTTTGCCTGGTCGGTACTCTCTTGACTTGGTTCTTTATCCCTGAGATGAAGGGAAGAAGTGCGATTGAGATTGATCACATGTTTGAGATGAGATTGCCAGCGAGAAGATTCAAGGGCTTCAAGATGGAGGTGCATGAAATCCAAGAGGCTTCTCCCCTCGCATCACATGCTAGCTTGTAGAGTATCTCATGACTGGGTATAGTCATGGATTTAGATGAATGAAATAGAGTAGGATCTGATCGGTTTGTTATGATATATAGACGTGGTCGATTGCTTCAAAACTCTTTTTTTGCCTATTTACTACCATGATTGGAATGTTCAAGTGCCACCATCTAACTTCTCATTGTTTGACTACCACTCGCAGTACAAAGCATACGTGTAAGACCCAAACCTACATTTCTGCGTCTCCCCAAACTTCTCATCCTCATAGCACCTAATTCCACTGACCCCATCACAAACAAGCTTTCCGACTCTGTCGGTACTACCCTCATAAAAACACGTATTCCCATAAAGCTTCTCCATCGTATCGCCACTCTTCAGAGCAGCGGGAAACTTGTCCTCGGCTGTTGTATTTAAAATCGGAGTACCACGCGTGTCTCCGCCCTTTCCTGTCTTGACACAAGTATCGGAAGAGAAGTCCTTGTCAACAGGCTTTTCCATGATGAGCCATATTTTGGTGAGATATCGGGCGATAGTGATTCTGTGCTTCTTCTTGGAAGTATCAGGGTCGCCGCACCCATTGAGCCACGCACCGATAGCTCCTGTCTTGGGATCGACAGCGACGTAATCGTATCGGCCCGTCTTCTGTAGCTTCGCGTACCGGATGTTTGCGCCCGATGTCCCGACGCCGCCTGCGACTTCTCCTGCTTCTCGCCAGGTGGGTTTCTTAGGGTAGTCATTGTACCAAACCTTGACGCTGCCATCGAGTCTAGATGTCCACACATAGTCCGCTTTTCCGTCGCCGTTCATATCTATAAAGTCAATCTCGTCTGGTGATTGGTTGATGCCCGAAGCATCTGCGTCTGACATCGGGGTATACTTGTCGCCGTCGTTGTCGGGCCCATAGATGTTGCGGTAGATGGTCGTGCCGCCGTTGTCTTTGAGAAAGATGTAGTCATCGCGCTAGAAAGGCCGTTAATAAATGAGCCGCTCGGTGAATCACGGCTTGAGTCTTACCCCATCACCATCAATATCGGCGATGCGCACTCGCTTCCCTGGCCCGAGGCCTGATGCGATGGTGCCTATAGGCCGGAATTTCCAGTCTGACTCCCGCCCCAAATTGAGGTACGCTTTCAACAAGCCAGTTTCAGGGTTCAGATCCAGGTAATCATCCAACCCGTCGCTACTACTGGTCAGTCAAGTGCTCCGCCTACCAGAGTCTGGAGCTACTCACCCATTGACGTCACCAAAAACGACCTGATTTGCAGGAGCAGCACCAGAAGCGATTGGCTTGCCGCCATTGATCGGGCTCCATGCCCATCCAAGAGAGTCTCCATCATTGACTCCAGAGTTGAGGCTAAGCTGTCAGCGAGTCAATCGCAAAGTCCATACGGGAGCATGACTTACTAAACCGTTGGAGCTCCCGTCTTGGGATCAAGCCAGACATAATCATCCACCCCATCACCATCCATGTCAGCGAAACGAAGGCCGTCAATCGCTATAGAGTCATCGGTAGTCCCCCTGTTATACCAGACTGAAAGGGCACCATGGTCGCCAACGTAGACGTAGTCGTCCTTCCCATCGCCATCCATGTCTGCTAATCGAATAGTGCTTGGCTTCTTCTTAATCCCATCTGCAATGGTCTTTGCGGGACCCTGGTTTACGAAGAGAGGAACACCCTCCCTATTGGTAGGCTGGTTAAGAAATCCTGTTAAGCCGCCGTCTTCATCCCAGATCAAATAGTCTGTCATCCATTAGTAAGAATTAAGACGTGCGACGAGGGAGAACCTACCATCACGGCCATCTCCATTCATCTGTAACACATGCTCGTTAGCCTGGCATTGAAGTCTGGGTACCGTTACACTTACATTAGCAAATACCAACTTCGAGATGTCATTGACGGCTCCAGTGGCGATACCTCCCATCGCATGAAACAGAACATCTCGTCCTCCAACAGAACCAGTGTTCAAATGATGTTTCAGCGATCCACCTTCACCAATGTAGACATAGTCAGCTCGGCCATCACCGTTGATGTCTGGGAATCGCAAAGTCTCGAGGTTGGCATGTGGCCCTCCCGAAGCGATCTCGCCGCCAGGAACAAATTTCCAGCCGTTATCCCAGCTGTTATCAGGACCATAGTTCCACCATACGCGAACCGACCCGTTGTCTGGGTCTACCACGAGGTAATCATCCATCTACCGAGAGTCAGCATGGACACCTATTATTAGACGAATTACTCACCCCGTCCCCATTCATATCCTGTCAGCGGGTTAGTCTTGGCTAATAGAGGGATTACATGGGAACTTACCGCTAGATAGATAGTCTTCGCGGGGCCAACTCCGCTACCGATGATACCGTTGTTGTTACCAGCCTTTGACCATGGTTTGGGGAGATTGTTGAGCCAGCAGGTGATTTCTCCGGTCTTGGGATGAATCCATACGTAGTCTGGGTCAGTCATTAGTCTCAGCCTTGACACCAGATTCCTATACAGTGAAGGATCAATGCTTACCCGCTTTGCCATCGCCATTCATGTCATGCAATCTGACATATTGATTGTCCAAGCCAAGTCCCTCGGCAACTTGACCCTCGGCTTTCCAGTCCTTGTGATACTTCCAATCACCATTCTTACCAACGCCGCCCTGAGCAATTTTTCCGGTACCCTTGTACCAAGGATTGCCATTACAAGTAACGTACTTGTCCTTTCCACCAGTTGCATACTTGGCTGCATCTGCGACTGTCTTCTTCGAAGTGACCTGGATAGGACTCTTTCCCCAATCCGGAGCAGGGATGTTCTTATCAATACCGCCATTAGTACCGTCACCGCCGTTGGGGTCTGGTCCAACTGGCTTCTTGATCCAGCTGCTGGGGATCTGATGGATAAAGCTGTACCAATAGTCGCCCATAAGCTTGTACCCATCGTTGGTAGGGTGGATGCAGTCTTGAAGATCGCTCGTCTTGAAGCTTGTAAAGTCCACGGCTAAGACGTGCTGACCGTCATCATGACGCGACCTAACAACACCAGGAACAAGCTTCTGGAACTCCTTTGTAGCAGGTGATTGTTTCTCATCACATGTGTTGATGATCATGGCTACTAAAATGGTTGCATCCGGGCATGCCTTGACCATCTTGTCAATGAGCTTGCCAAGTCGATCAGCAGCACCCTTTGGATCGTTCCCCTCTTTCGAGATGCCATGGTTGGGGTTCATGTCGTTGGTACCAGCTGCGAGTAAGATGATGTTGGGACGTTGCTTGAGGGATGGATCGACGTGATCAGAAATGTACTGGATGGTCTTTCCAGACCATGCTGCCTAGTCTGGAGTCAGTCATAACGTCCAAAGTGAGTCGGTGTACGTACATAGTTTCCATCGGTCATTGTACCCGATGACTCTGTACCAGCAAAGACAACCTTGTCTCCTGGCCATCATTAGCAACCATTCTCTCAATGACGGCCTTGCCCTCGTATGTTCTTACCAGAAAGATCTTTCTTCAACTGCCCACGGTAGCCATTCCCATCACCTCCCTTCCTGTCGCTCAGATAACCCACTGTGATAGAGTCACCGACCGGAAGGATCCTCAGCTCGGTACCCTTCTTGACTGCCTCTCCCGGTTCGGTCTCCTTGTACTTCAGGACAATGTTGCCAGAAGGATTGATCGGGCACTGCGCTACCGAAGTGTCAAGAAGAGGTTCCGGAGCCATGTCGTTTTCCTCCATGCGGCGGTTAGAGACCTCGAAAAGAACGAGGTTGGCGATAAGCTCATGTAGCAAAATCTGGGGATGGAAAACACGGCCATAACTAGAACACGAGGCCATTAGCTTTGACAAAACGTGGTCGCTGCTTACTTACCCGTCAGGCAAAAGATTCGGCACATCCTCAGTAGCCCCCTCTTTAGCTGCAGCCTGGAGACCCTGGATCTCAGAATCATCTTCAATCTTGTGCTCCTGTCTGAAAGTCACATCTGGCGCGACAAACTCAGCTGCTCGGGCCATCGTGTTCATGTCACCGGAGAATGAACCGTTCTGGTGCTCTACGGTACTCCGCTTCCACGGCCTATTACCCCATGGGTCAAAAGTATCGAGCTCATAGAACATCAACTCCGGTCTAGGATAGTTAGTCTACGGCAAGAGTTAAACTTCCAGAGTGTTAAAGCTCACCTTGTATTGCTGTCCACCACCGACTCGTCAACGCCGTCTTCGCAGTATCGGCCTTTGAAATGGCCGACATACTCATCGTAGTTGATGAAAGTTACCTTGTCGCCGGCTCTCTTGACAGCAGCTTCCTAAAAGTCAAGTTAAATCACTGAAGTCCTTCAATTTGTATTGACACCTACAATCTTGTCGTTGATGAGATCAACCAGCCTGTTCATCTCTTTTCGGCGCAACTCTTCAAGACGAGCGGCAGGCTGCCAGATGTTGTATGATTTCTTTGAAGCAATTGTCAGACGAATTCATAAACTGCTTCAGTTTACTTACAAATATCCAGGTTGACCATGACACTTTGTCGCAAGCAGACCCATAGTCAGTGCTCCAAAATTTGGCATACCTATAGCTGAGATTAGCGAAAGGGCGATGATATCTTATCGAGCACTATCATACCCTGTATAGTATATCATGCCGCTACATAGATAAAAAAGATCAGTGGGTATCCGGTAAACATACTAGGGCAATACTTACTCGGACGAGAGTTTCTTCTTGGTAGCCTCGATCATCGAGTCGATTCTTTTGGAGAACTCATCGGTGTTGATGATGTTCTTGGAGTATTGGAGCTGACCTAGACAACCGCGAGACGCAGCGTCCCAGTCCCATCCCTTGGCCCATGGCTCACCTTTCATCTCTGCAACTTTACCTACAGTAGAGTGCTGGTCATTCAAAGCAAACCATTGATAGACACATTGATTCAGGATGTTAACAAGCTCAGCATCGTTGCCACCTGGAACATTGTCAGTGGATGTTCCCACCTCTAAGGATTAATTGTAAGCCTTACCGGCAGATAAGAGAATAATCTGCTGATCAGAGTCTATCGAAGGGAGCTGGTCCTCAATCACGTTCTTGATGACCGCACCAGAGCAAGACTTGAACTGAAACTTCCTGTTGGCTGCGTCGCCCAGTCTCTCATCTTGATTGATGAGATATGGATAAGAATGGTCGTATCGCCGGCAGTTCTCATCTGTGACACGTTAAATCTCGTTGCAGCAACCCAATATGGTAAACTTACCGCCTTCGCCGTGTAAGCCATCTCCAGCTCCAATGCCTGCCGAGTATGAGTCCCCCACAGCTGCAAGCTTTTTGATGAACGTCAAGTCATCTGGATTGAAGAAGTCGGTCGTTTCTCTGCCAAAGATATTGTTCATGGACATAGATCCATAGTCAACAAGAGAAGGACGTGCTGCTGCTGAGCCAGCAGCAGCGAAAAGTGCCAGAACATAACGTAGACGCTGCATGACGATACGATTTACAAGCAAATAGAACGTTTTACTCTCTTACGGTAAATACAGACACTTGGCGATTTTCTTATGTGTGCCAATCGAACTATTGTTAGCAATCCGGTAGTCAGCCTTGCAGGGTTTGTCTATTTCCTCCTCTTGGCCCCCAGCTCCAGTTTCAAGATCTGCACTTCGCCCAGACCACTGAGCATGGCCCCCACAGTCCTGCGTGATTTAGCCATCACATCATGATCCAATTTGGCCGAGAAGCTCAGTCCGGATTTGACCCACGTGGTGACATGTAAATGAATTTTACAAGGGAGAACCAACAGATGAGGGATAAAATTAGTCGGGCATTTCCCAACTCGAAAGGATCATCATGCATGAGTCGCAGCACGGCCTGTTAATTATAGAAAAGCCACTGTCGAAATGGTAAGTCGAGCCAACAACTGTGTTTCACGATCCCTTGTTAGCGTCTTGTTGTTGGTTCTAGCAATAAGCTCGTATCAACATCCACATTACATGGTAGGCTAGTTGAGCTCTGATTGGACGCACAGCCAACTGGGTTTCCATGTATCTATCACAGCGCGTAGTTAACTTGTAACCGAGTTGGTAATTGGGGGCTGTACTCTCACTTCGGCGAGTAATGATGTGCAAATGCGTCAGGAATATCAACTTCGGCAGTTTTTCATGGGATCAAGGTATGGGCCTTTAATTTGTAAAATATTCTTGCGCTACGATCATCATGTCTGCCTTCCGACTTACCCGCTGGGGGAAAGGAGCAGACCTGGTGGTCTTCTGTGTCCCAGGTCCTTGAAAGTAACCCGGATTTGACCGCTATGCTGTTTCTCCGAGGCATTCTGAATGACATTTGTTTATTTATGTTAGAGTCCCTTGAGCCTCAGTACTTTGAAGAAGTACCTTTGTCCAGCAATCCGCCAACATGTCGCCTCTACTTAGCACTCTTTGTTACTCGGCATTCTGTATCTTATTCTTGTTTGTTCATTTTATCGAAACAGCCAACTTAGATACTAAGCATCCCGCGAATGGTCTGCTCAAGGTCCGTCTTGACTATGGACTGGCAACACAGCCAGTTCGTGGAGAAGATGAGGAAGGCTCCCATCGATGGGTTTGGTCGACTTATCTTGAATTCAAAGATCCAGTATCTTCAATCACCGATAGTCAGATACGGATGATGGCTCAGAATGCACACAAGGAGATGGAGGCTGACATGATGCAATATGACCCTGAAGATCAAGACGGCCAATTCGCGATTCTTCCCACGGTCATGACCATTCTCGCCTTTGACAATAAGATTATCTTGGCATCTTCCCAGAGAGGAAAATCGGGCTTCATCAACGAGTGGCCCCAAAGCCCAGTGAAGCTGTCACTGGACCGCTGCAGCGTCTTTTGGAGGGAACGTGCCCTTGCCAATCCCGATTACTCCAATCCTTACTCGTGGCACAGAAATAGAGCCAAATGCGGAGAGGTCAATGCATTTCATCTGTACTACATGACAAATGACAAGCCAATACCTGATCTCAACCCCAAGATGCGTGTTACCTCTGTCAGGAAACAGGGCGGGAGCTATGTAATAGTACCACCGTGCGGTCAAAACAAGAATGGCGTCGACAGCAAGGTGAGTCGCACGTGGTGCCATGTGCTATTTGGTGGATGGCTGTCATTCTGTTCATTATTAACAAACTGTCAGACTGAATGGGGCTGCAATCTCTTGGTCCCAGATCAAAAGGTTAAATACCTCAATGACGATGTTGAGCCCAAAGGGTATGGTTTGAAAAAGATTGCCGGAGGTGTACAAAGGCAAGGTCAGATTCAGATGTGCACAAAGAATCGCATAATCTGGAATGGGGAGTAAAGCGTGGTCAGGTTTTGGTCTCTCTTGTAGCCTAGCCATATGGCTATGAAGCCGGTTGTATTTATCTTCTTTGATCTCAATGGCCTTTCGAAATATTTTTTGATCCTATATTCAGCAAGCACATATGGAAATATCTATGCTCGCTGTTCATAGTCTGGAAAAAAGCTTATTTGTTGGAGAACGCAGAATGCATATCATCTATATAATCCTACGCAAGTCCCTCTTCTGACTTTCCAGCTTCAAGTTAAACTTCTTTCCAAGTGCTTCAATCCTTTCCTTGCACACCTCTGACATCCCACGACTAACGGAAGAAGGCGGTAACTTGACGCTCTTCAATTGAGTCAGATGCGATAAACTACCGGTTTCCAGTTCCTTCTCGAAAGCGGAAATCATGACTCCATCTCGATCATTATACGGTACAGGCCGTAGACGGAAACGGCTCAATATGAGATGCTCGAGAGTTTGTGGCAACGCATTCCCAAGACGTCCCGTGGAAGAAAGCCCAGTCGTGCCGGTGAGAAATGACCAAGGAACATTTAAAGTCTTTAGCCTGCGCATGCTTCTCATCTCTGCCAACGACTCGTGTAATGTGAAATCAGGTGGTTCAATATCCCCCCTCGTATACGCGAGACATGTCTCAGCAGTGATTTCTAGATCCTCTAGTGAGTCCTTGACCTCGAGGAGAGCCATTGCCAATTCACCGAGCATTAGCGTAGAAGTGTTGACCTTCTCATCAAGGTCAGGTCGGTAGAACCAGTTGTACCTCAGCTTCTTGAGATTCTTTGTTGCTGATAGAACCGGAGCGAGGCGTGTTTCTCGGAGTCTGAAGATGTCTAATGAGGTCAAGGACACTGGGTTCGGGACGGAAGCGCAGGGCCACAAGAATGGCGTGGGATTCTGTATGGAGGTGGAGAGATGCCGGATACTGGGCAAGTAGAACAAGCAAAGATCTCGTTCCACCTTGTCGGGTTCCGTATTTGTGTTCTCGTGTAGCATGGGATCGAGGGAGACATACTTGAGAGAATTAAAAGTGGGCTGGGAGCTTTGAGTAGAGTGTTGGTCTGTCCTGCAGAGTGCCAGCTGAAACATGAGACCCAACAGCCGCGCCTCATTGTACCAGTTCCCGGAGACAGTAAGTCGCTCCAGGCTTGGTAGAAGAGAAACTATAACAGCTGCGGCCGCATCAGAGGTTGCGGATTGAGCTTTTTGGATGATACCCAGCTGGAGCTCCTCCTTAACTTGTAAGTACCGGTGGGCATCGGAGTATAGTACTTTAGACAACCATTCATCGACGCTGGGCTCAGAGACTCCGAGCCCTCTGATATATGTAGTAAGTGTATCGAGAGGAAGATCCGGCACCTCAGGCGGTTCTGGCGTTTCACCAGGCCATGGAGGATCATCATAATCAATGAATCCGTTACCGCCGAACTCGATGGAACGAACATGGTTCCGTAGATCTGGTCTTTCCAGCAAAACCCGTAGTAACAGCAGCGTTTTTGTGATGGGTGGATAGTACTGCTTCGTCCACGTTATCTGTATGGCAGAGTAAACGAGGGACTCGGTAAGGCTGTGCAAGGCTCGACAAGTCAGGGAGAGTTTGGCTGCGTCGGCTTGGGGGAGTAATTCAGCGATGCCGAGTTGAACCTCTTTGGGGCAGTCCAACAGCGAAAGAGGCGCCATTACGAAATGACTGTGACCTCTCGGGGGGGGGATGGATGTAAGAGAGGGATTTAGCGGGCGCATAAAGTGCTTGATTGATCCTTTATGTTGTTGGTCCGACGTGAAACAACCTTAGTCCACTTTACAGCGATCAGCACTGCCATGTTAGTGGGGCTTCTAGCACACCCTGGTCCCTGAAGATCCTACCCTGAAACGATTTACGCGCTGAGAAAATCTTTTTTCGGGCAACGACCCAGTAACAATTCTGTAGACTCGTGTCAATTTAGGTGAAATTAGTGTGTCTAGCACTATGACCATATGATAACTTAGTTAGGGACCATCAATCTCACTTCCCAAGCCCCTCTTTTAGACAAGCCTTGAGATCTCCATCAACGCGACCGAAATACTCTGTAAAGAATTAGTAAATAACTACTTAGCACTTCTACAGTTTCGTAAAACTCACCGACCACTTGATCCTTCATTTTGTCGGGAATGTCGCTCAACGTCGGAAGAATGTTATGCAAGAACTGCTCCTTTCCCTTTGGCTCTTTGCAGATAATCTTCCACAGCGCTCTGGGCTGCTCAAAGTCCTTATCGGTGACGGAAGTTGCGAAAGCTGTGACATGGCCAGACCAATCTTCGTGGGTAGGAACTTGGACCCGTTTGCTCATACTAACTGGACGAAGCTTTGAGCCGACATAATCAGGATCGCCTCCGTAGTTACCATTGATGGTGCCTGGGCCGTCGCGGACGTATGGGGCGTAGACCTTGTTGATGGGCTTGTTGCAGGGGAGTTGGAAGTAATTGGGCCCGACTCTGCGATTTGTTAGATGCGGCGAGTGAATTGGTGGGTGAGTCTACCTACCTGTAGCGATGAGCATCTGGGTAGCTAAACATTCTCGCTTGCAGTACTTTTTCAGAGTTAGTCTCTGGATCTTAACGTCGAGGGGGTCTATATACCAGGATCCGCTGATGGTCCAATGCCAGGAACCATGTTTGAAGGCGAGAAGCACGCCTGCTCCAAGTCTTGGAAATAGTTGTTGAGCTATGATGTCATGTCAGCACCTGGTAACTTAGAATCATGGAAACTTACATTCTTGGTAAGAGTCATTCTACCGACAAGCCTGAGAGGGTACTTCTCAAAAGGCCAAGTATACGTATCATCAAAAACATCAATTGGAGCATCTTTGACCTCATCAGGTTGCATAACCTGAATGTAGACACCCCAGGAAGGGAAATCTCCTTTCTCAATGGCTTTGAAGAGATCTTTGACATGATAGTCTGGCTCTGAGCCCGCTAGTCGCTGAGCAGTGTCTGCATCCATGGTCTTGATTCCATCATCAGGGCGGAAGTGCCATTTCACGTAGACATAGCTACCATCCTAGGTGGTGTCAGCTTGGTTTGTCGAACTCGATGATGAACTTACAGCCTTGTTGAGAGTATAGGTGTGAACACTAAAGCCATTGATGTTTCTCAACGACGCAGGAATACCACGCTGTCCAAAGAGGTGCATCAGAGCATGAATACCCTCAGGGTTGTTCAGATGAAAGTCCCAGAACATGGTGTTGTCTGGAACATTCGTCTGGGGATGTCTCTTGTGACTGCGATTCATGGACGGAAACTTGATCGGATCTCGGATGAAGAACACGGGCAGATCGTTGAAGACAAAGTCCTGAATGCCCTCTTCGGTGTAGAATTTGGTAGCCCAGCCACGAACATCGCGTACGGTATCGCTGGAGCCTTTCTCTCCGCCGACGGTTGAGATTCGTGTGAGTAGTTTCGTCTTCTTGCCGATGCCTGTGAGGAAGTCTGCGTCGGTGAGATGGGAGATATCTTCGAGGACTTCGAATTCACCAAAAGCTCCAGCGGCCTTTGCGTGGACGCTCCTGGATCTGCTGTCAGCCAATGGCTCTGGGTTGGTCGGAAAGCTAAGTACCTCTCTGGAATACGTTCACGAGCAAAGTGAGCGAGTACTTCGATGGTTTGCGTATCGCTCAAGACAATGAGGCCGCCATTGCTTTTTCCATAGCGAATTTGCTGGACCGATCCGGGATTTTCGCTTGGTTGCCCTAGATAACAATGTCAGGCACATAACTGAGACGAATCGGATTGCGTGTACCATTGGCAAGAGTCGACATGGGATTGTTCTGAGACTGCTTCTGTAAGCCTTCAACAAGGATCACAAGCTGGGGTTGACCTACCATGGCTAATTTGATGATATCTTGTCGCTACAATTGATCATTCCACGAAGCAAATATTGTCGTCACAGACGCAGCACAGCTCATCTTATCTGCCCCGTCCTCCATCACCTCCATCCTCAATCTTACACGGAAAGCTCGGAAGCTCTTGAATTGAGTTGACCCCGCACTCGTACAGCAGCCACTTTGTCATGATGATTTGTGATGCATCCCAACTCTGTCAGCTCTTGATAACAACCCCACTTTGACCGCTCAACCACCAACCATTCAAGACAACAGCATTAGAAAATAGTGTCACCGCTCTGGGAATCGAGAGTAGATCGGCCCTATGGCTCAAACTCAATGCTTCCCTTGCATAACGCGGCTTATCGAGCCAATGATCTCAAGTTGTGGCTGTTTTTGGGTATACTATTGGCTGCTTCGTCATTGGTCTGGTAGTCTTACTCGATCTAGATCGTTTTGAGCAGATCGTAGGGTTACAACCTTATGCGACGCCCGCATGCTGAACTCTCTGCCCTCGTATGGCCCAAGTTAACTTAAACCCAAAGCTCGCCGTCTTTCCCCTCTTTTACTCAATTACACCAAAAATCTAATTTTTCTACTGCTTCTCAATCATGAAGACTACCAATCGTCCTGATGAATGGAAGATCGAGCAAGGTCTCTCCGGCGCGGTCCTGCCTGTACTGGACCAAACTGGACCAAAGACTATAGCTCTGGATCCTCAGGTCTTTGGGGACCTCACCAAAGATGAAGAAGCTATCAAGTCGGTCGGTGACCGTAAGAAGCTCTTTACTCGTGAACGCAAGGGTTGGGTTGGGTAAGACTCTTCTCAAGTGTGCTATGCCAAGCTGACCAGTGAAGCTTCGTTGAGTGGGAGAATTACCCTGACAAGAAAGCTGCTGCGCACAAGCTCTTGACGTCACAGACGTTTCCCCCCAATCCTGAGTTCCAGCTTGGTCCTATTCCGGGAACCAACCCTGTTCTTCCTGGCACGCACTGGAAGATGTGGCATCATGCCATCGGAGGTGAACTCACCAGCGTGCCTGAAGATTCGTGGGCTACTGTCCTCAAAGAGAAGCACCCTGACATGCTGCATCTCTTGCAATTCCCTTACAATGGCGAGCCACCCAAGCGCTTGGTCACTGATAAGGAGTTTACTCCCAACTCCCTTCACTTCGTGAGAAACCATGGTGGAATTCCCATTATCAACAAAGAAGACTTCAGCTTCCTCATGGATGGTCTCGTCGCAAATCCCAAGTCCTTCACTTTGGATGAACTCATGGACGAGTCAAAGTTCCCTCGTATGACCAAGAACGTCACAATCCAGTGCTCTGGAACTCGTCGTATTGAGCAGATCCTCAAATACCCCGGCCAAGGTGATGAAGTCCCCCAGGCACCTTGGGCCGAAGGAGCAATTGGCACTGCCAACTACGTTGGTATCAGCCTCAAGAAGGTCATCAAGGCTTGTGGTGGCTTGATCGATGGCGCTAAGCACTTGGAGTTCTACGGTGCTGATACCTACTTCAAGGACGACAAGGCGATGAATTATCTCGTCAGTGTTCCTTGGTCCAAGGTCAAAGCCAATGAAGTCATGCTGGCTTGGGAGATGAACGGTGAAGAACTCCCCAAGATCCATGGATATCCTCTCCGAATCGTGGTGTTTGGCTACATCGGCGCACGCAGCGTCAAGTGGCTATACCGCATCAAGGCTATCAAAGAGCCGTCACGCGCCCCTGTCCAAAGCCAGGAATACTTATACTTCCCTCAGCAAGTCGGCAAGCACAACTTTAAACTGACCGATGGCATCCAAATCCAGGAGATGCCTGTCAGCTCAGCCATCATGTCACCGTGGACAAAGCAAGTTGTCATCCACAACGGCAAGATTCGTTGCAAGGGCTGGGCCTACTCTGGTGGCGGACGTTGGCCTGAGCGTGTTGAACTCTCCAACGATGGTGGCTTCAACTGGTATACCGTTCCACTCGAAAAACTCTCCAAGAAGCGTAAGTGGACCTGGCGTACTTGGGAGTTTGAGCTTCCATGTGATGTCGAGGGTTGGGTTGAGATTGTCTGTCGCTGCTGGGATAACTCTCTCAACACCCAGCCGCCTGATGTCCGAACAGCTTGGAATTGGGGTCTTCACGTCACTAGCTCGTGCCATAGGATCTCTATTTATAGCGTTAACAAGACCAAGGAGAGGACTAAGGCTCGTTTGGATGAGTTTGAGAAGAAGGGTATTCCATTTGGTCCGATCACTGTTCCATTGGCATTCCCTTCTCAGAGTTGGGACGATTACGATAAGTTCTGGAAAGAGCATGACCCTCGTGATGCGTACGATGAGTAACAGGACAGAGGATATAATAGGTCACGGAACTGCAGCAAACAAGAATGTCAGCTCGAGAATTAAGATAATTGATTGTAATGTTTATCAAAGCAACTCTTCGAGTAGTCAGCTCTTGTCTTGTAAGATACCTAAGCACTCTTCTTCCTAACAAGAAGCAAGACACCAGTCATGTCACCTGTAAGCATCTCCTTGCCTTTCTCCACGCCTGCTTCACTGAGGATCTTTTCAATCCTTCTTCTGATTTGACGAACAACGTCATTCTCCGTCCCGACTGCTTCAGGATGGGCTTCACGCCATCTAGTAACAGGACTAGCGGTTCCAAAAACCATCTCCACCATCTCCAAACTCACTGGTGGTGAATGCTCAAATAACATGGTCTCAGAACCTGGACCAGTACACCATTCTTTGCGGATAAATGACTCTTGGTCAAACACGGAAACAGGCGGATCAAGACTCCAAGGCAACGGTAGGTCGCGGTACAGATCACGGCCCATGAGATTACCAGGCAGCATATAGTCTTGAACCAAGTTATCGAGGTCGTCGATAACTTCCTGCACGGCTTCATGAGCTGGCATTGACGGATCAACTCGAACGCCAGCAGCTGTCCACAGAGCTACAGTACCCCCAGGCTTGAGGGTCTTGGCAGCTTGCTTCCAAAAGCGCGGCATGTCAAACCAATGGGCACAAGTGGCTGCAGTGATTACATCGACGCTGCCATCGGAAATAGGGTTGGCAAGTTCAGATCCCAGAGATTCAGCTGAGGAGACCTCAAACTTGACATTTTCGAGCGTGGTGATCGATCGCGCAGTGCTAATCATTCCCTCTGAGGGGTCGAGGCCATAGGCAGTCTTGAAGTGAGGGGCAAGGCTGCGAGTGGCTGTTCCTGGTCCGCAGCCAACATCAATGAGAGTGTCAAACTGGCCAGAACCCTCTTTGTGGAAATTGATAATTGTACCGTATAGCTTGGGATTATAGTTCCGACGATGTTCAGCGTAGGTAGCGCCTTGCTGGGCGCTATATGCCCGGAAGGTCGGGTCAGATGGTTGTTGTGTCTGGGTCATGATAAAGAATGATGTGGGTTCAGAGATTGTTCCGAATATTGGTGTCGAAATTAGTTATTCACTGCAGAGATCTTTGTTAAAGGCGGTTTATATACTACGGGGTGAACCACCTAGTCCCAGTCCGTACGGTCAATTATATAGATGCCGTATCCGATGAGTCGGCGGCTCGAATGCCCCGTGCTTATGCGTGCTAGAATCTCAACATCCAATAACGTATCAGCAAAGGCAAAGTCAGCAAGACCAGCCTTCCAATGAGTATGACGAGTGGTTGGTCAACACTAAAAATGGAGTCATTCATGAGGCAGTCGTCGAAATGCATACCTAATTAGGCAAAGCGACCTTGGGCTCTTTACCTCCGGATCCTTTATTCTCCTCAAGCCCTTTTTGACTGAGAGTATATACACTGACTCCTAACAGGTAATCCCCAACCAGATTGAATCTTTTATGCGCAATACGCTTCCTGAAGCTCTCTGTCGCCGGGTGACTCATGTTCAGTTCGCCAGACTTTTGCAGCCTGTTCTCAGTCCACGGGAGGCGGAGAAGTATCTGAGAGGAAAGATATTTGCCCCTAGAACATGCGAGTCTATAACACTTCTTAAGGTCAGTTTACTACTAAGTACTAGATCGCGCATATATGCTGACCTTGCTGAACTTTCCATGATATATAGGACACCCGAAGTTGAGTAATGTAAATTGGAAAGATGCAACCTGCATACCCCCAAAAGTACTTAAAAGCATCATTCTTCCATGAGACGTAAGAAGTCTCGTTATTTTACCAAACTACCATGGGCCTGAAATACCAGAGCCTCGCGGATAAGTTGCCATGCCAAAGTGAGCGTTTCGGGGCTTCTGCAATAATACTAGCTTTTCCCGTGTTATGTTTCAAATATGTTATACTAGTAATCGCTCTTGACTGACAACCAACCCTTCTGCGAATTCTTGAGCGATGTAACGCGAGCTGCATGTTTAGTGTTTCATGTAACAATCAGTCAGGCATCGTGGGATTGCGTGCAAGTTATGGTGTAGTTAGATGTGATATCTGCAGTCGAGACTTTGTCACTGAGAGTAAACACACCACCCAGAGCTTTGTCTTCTTAAGTCATAGACTCTCATTATTCTGGTCATGCGATATCCTTGCATTCAATCCGGCATCTTTGTATCAACTGACGATCAGTCAATAGGATATCTGATGAAGATAACAACTACAATTGGCCGGGATAAAAGACTCTGGCCGGTCCCTATTCGCACCTAACGTAGCCTGGTACAAGCAGGCGGCCTACACAATGGCCACTTCTTAGTTTCTATCCATATTGATGTGACACCAGGAGTAGTGATCAACGGCTAATTCTTTCAGGGGCCGTCATAAAGTAGCTGACTGCGAAGACCGTACTCTGCCTGTTCATCTTTTGCTCAGGAAGCATTCCAGAGATTTACTTGTTATAGGTTACGAGAAATCGCATGATCCCGGTTGCATATGAATTTTGAAACTATGACAAATGGGACATTGAGCAACTGGGATCTGACAAGGCCATCTTCCATTTCTATAAGACGGCCATACCTGGAATTGTAAAAAACAGAGCCTCGCGCTTCAGTTTGTTATTTGATGGTCACTGATAGCTAAATCAGGTGTTTAGATACCTGTTAATCATGCGATTGCTTATCTACCGAACGAGTCAACTTCTGAATCGAGTCACTCCCCTAGCCGTTGGTGCGATATCGCTGATATGCCATTAGGAGGCTGGAAGAAGCCCTGTGCTCAGACGGCTTAGACAAAGAAAAGAATGAAACTTGACTTTCATTGCGGAGCATGTCCTGATGTACAGATATTGTCCTCTACTGAGCATTTGTCTGGAAAATCAATGATACTCAATTAACAAATCTAACATGCATTGCTATTCACAGCATCGAAAGAATGTCGGCAAAAAATGACATTTTTGCCGAAGCGAGTCTCGCCGAGAATCGGATCGACGCATTTAGAAAAAAGGGGAGCTCATCGGCCCTGTTTCACAGAAGCGTAAGACCGTGCAAATCCCTGCGATTACGATCCAAGGATCGTAAAATCTCGTCCGATAAAGGAAAATTCTTTGCTAGCCTAATCCCTGTTCCCTGTAGTCGATGCTCGAGTTTGACATCGAACCTTCTGGCCCGGTGGGAACCGAATTGTTTACACCATGAGCGACGTGTTGAGAATGACAATTGATAATGATTATCCTAAGTTCTGTGGGATCCTATCTATGAGCGCTGTTACTCTTGATCCCTTTTGTGTCCTTTTGTCTAAGCCTGTATCCCGTGGTATCTCTATAGTACAAACCAAGCCAATCCATTACTCCCAGCTCTAAACAGTGTCTAGTGATCATCTGCATCCTCGTCCTTTCCGGGATACATGATATCTCGTACAAAAACAGCTCTCATATTAAATGAGAAGACGATGAGAAAGGTGATGACAAGAATGATTGTCATACCGCTCGCAGCCCAGAGAATGCCTTCGCACTTAAACTCGTTGCCAATGGAAATAGTAGCAAGCGTGAAGCCAGTATTGGGGAAGACCATGGGCCACCAGCCAAGATGGAAGAACTTTGGTGGGGATGAGACCACTGCGACGACAGCGATAAGGAACCACCACATGCTCAGTGCCCAGAGGAACACTGCGCAGAGCAGAGCTACTGTGCGGACAGTGTCGACGTTCAGAGCCAGGTTGTCAGCTCCAGAGATGGTCTTAGGGAGTGCATTGGCCATTCCAATAAGGGCCAAGGCTGTAAAGGCTGGCGGGCCGACATTCATGAAGAGACCGGTTCGGTGTTCTCGATTGGGAAGACCAGATTGCATGAGTCGGCCGATCATGTGAGCGTACATCATCATGGAGACACAGAAGCCCAGGCCTTGACACGTCAGGCCAGCGAAGATGATTGGAAGAGGGTTGAGGTGGCTCTGGGTGTCCAAGATGACAGTTGCAACGGTACCAGCCAACATGACTGGGAAGATAGGCAGCAACCAACCTGGCATCATTGTCTGCAGGTTAAAGCTATGTCCTGCAAAGAGGTACGAGTACTGCCAGACAGCTAAGATGAATGTGACAACGACGTAGATCCAAAAGATGGTCTCAGTTGCCCAAACATATGAGGCGTCGTCTTTGGGAATGACATATCGCTGGGTGCTGGTGATGAGCGAAGCAATAGCCAGGAAGAAAGTTGGGAAGAGAAATGCTTCTCGATGATGCGTGACGGATTTTGTCAAGTCGCCGGGGTTGAACAAGAAGCGACATATCATGCCAATGCAGCAGAGCGTAAAGATAAGAAGATTGATGCTGTATAGTACAGTACCGATGATTCTCAAACCGGGGAATTGATGGGGTTGGACGTGAATTAGTAGAGCCAAACCGCCTGCGCTCATGGGTAGTGTAAACCAAGCCCACGTAAAATGATGCAAGCGTTGTCTGAGGGACAATTGTTGTTGTGAAGGCTCTTCGTCGACACTGTCATCTTGACTACCCTTCTCGAGTTGTGAGGGATCAGTTTTCGCCGCCGATTTCGCTGTATGATGATTCAGAAATGCCTTGGGGTCATGTTCAGCCGGTGGCGAAGGAATAGATAAATCGACCGAATTTCGGCGCGTGGGGGTATTCGAGTCCGTCCAAGGGACTTCAAGATCTCGAAGGCGATCCATTTTGTGTTGATGTTGTAAACGATGGTATAAATGCTTTAGTTAAGCCGTAGCGAATGCTGATGGTGAATCATTGAAGAATGCTCTAATGAAGCAATTCAGAAATGAAAGTAGCGCGGTGCAGTATTTATAAACCCTACGAAAAGATAACGTCGATGGAGATGCCATTTCTGCAAAGCGCGACTAGTCGGCTCATTGTGGTCCTCGCCTAAAGGGGGCCATTACGAAGATTGCGAATCATGATATGGACCAGAATCTCGTGATGAGATCGTGATGGAAGATTCTAAACCCTGCATAACAGTGGGCCATGGCGCTGGAACTGCCGTGGCATTGAGGCTCATTCCAGGGGGTTACCCACCTGTATTTCTAGCGGCCGGGCTCTGATGGCATGGATGGGCTGCCCATTAACGTGACGCTGAGGCTACGCGGATTCTGGCCCGGTGCGCCGGCGCCGGTTCCAAATGGTCGGTGTCATCCTTTGAGTTTGGGACTAGGGGTGAGATAAGGCCGAGCCTCAAGGTGTTGGTTGTCAAACGGGTTTTGTTCGCCACTGGGGTCTAGACTGTACTGATAAGAACGCTGGTGAGGCCTCTTATGAGTCCATAATCATGAATAAGTGTCAATACTGCCTGATATACAATACGAGGCATGGCCTACTTGTCTGGCCATACAAAATACTACTCAGATAACGTTGCAAGGACGCTGTCAGTCTCGCCACGGTCAACGTTCATAGTGGAGTGCTTCAGACCGAAGCTCGGCGGTCATTCCGTTTCGCCGCCCAACGGCCAAGGATTAGAACAAACCCAACCCGAGGGTTAAAATTAGCTGCCGGGCACCATCGGGACCATTTTGAGCCTCAAACGCCCAATTACACCATTTCTCTTCGCTTTGATACACAAAGATAAATGTTTTCTGACGATATCAGCCCAATGCCAAGGATGTAGTGGAGTTCCGTTAAGCATTTCCTCGATCTAATCAGCGATGGAGCCCAGGCTGATCATTCAGCTGCGTTTCTGCTATCATTCAGGAGGTTTCACTTGCGTTGCTTTGACGTGAAAATTCCTTTCACCCCTTAAAATGCACAAGGGCCCTTGTTGGCAGACGTTGGTATCTTACTAATCGTTATTCCACGTGCGAAAATTACTTGCGTTCGTGGACGTTATCTTTACGCGCACTGATCAATGCAATCAATTAACGAGTCAAGCTCCACTTGCACCGCGGATAAAAACGGAGAGGTCCTTGATCCTTATCTAAAGGTTATCCACATAGCAATGACGAGAATGTATGGATCGCTGGTGTAGTAATCAGCAGTTTGTTTATCTTGAGATAGAAGCATGTATCGGAGGGCATGGTGAATAAATGCAAATTTCTTGTATTCCAATTATCACTTAGGAAGCCTTAGAGATATGGGGATCAGAGGTATTAAATTATACAAGTCTGCAACTCACCCCCGTGTTGTAGTTTATAAGACCTAGAAACGGCCCTGCTAATTTATGTTTCGCTAATAATTTGCCATATGAAGAGCAGCAATCGTGTTATCTCGATCTAGCTACTAAGCTATAGAATAAGCAATACATTCGACATCATTCAAACAAGCTTGCAGCTATCATCGTGCCGCAGCGACTTATCGCAGGGCAGTCATTGCTTCGATAGAAATTGAGGAAGATGAACCATATCCACTGGTGTAGCCTGAGGCAATCTCACAGTTCGCAAGCTATTTACAATTACTAGCAAACAATATTGTAGCTTCCATAGGTAATAAAACGACCATAACAATATCCTGAATCTATATTGTCAGATCCAGTAGAACAGGTTGTATCTTTGTAAAGTCCGACTGTTATGCGGCCGATGAAGCTCTTATTAGCTTTTCTGTTCAGCTAGAAATACACGAGAAGTACCTACTTGCACAGTCATTGTTGATATAAGATATGTAAACAGAGTTGACAGCTTTGTCCGTGGGAAATGTGTGACATTTGTCGGTATCCTCAGAATAAAGATTGAAATCGCCCATGCTTTCGGCGGCAGTGCAGCTTTCGTCGCCGAATATCTGAAATTCAGCGATAGATGCCTCGCGAGGAGAAACCACTCCAGCAGTGACCTGTGAGATAAGGGCCACAGCATAAGCCAGGAAGAGAACAGAGGACTGCATGATTGCTGGTGTTTGAAGGTTTGGTGCAAGCGAGTAATAAAACTATTCTTCTTTGATGGTAAGAGAAAGTAAAGACGAAGGATAGATTGCAGGCGATATTTATACTCTTATGAAGGTATCTGGGGTCAGCAAGTAGAGTTAATATTAGTAACCAGACCAAATACATCTGCAACCTCAGCTAAGGAGTACTAAAATTCTCCAACAGAGTGAGACATCATTCAAGTAGTTCTTATCCAATCACCTTGAGCAAAATCCGAGGTCAGACTCGTATAGGCGTGTCGATCATTTCGAGTATTGAGCCGTCCTAGCCGTCTTACCAACAATAACGGTGTCCGTCTCACCAGCAATCGCAAGGCAGCTGACAGTGGGAATTTAAATTTAGCATTTCATGACATAAAAATACTTCTGATCAGTCACTGTCCTCGTATAGAGGACGATTAAAGTGATCTATCATACCGAGCTGTCTACAAGAATCGATGAATTAGGACAAGGGCTAAAGAGAGACATAGATAATATGGGCGTTGTGCTTGTTGGGCAGTACTTTCATACCATGCGCTTTATTTGTTAGTATTTGATGGATTCAACTGGCTCTTTTATATTAAGAGAGCTGTTTAAAATACTTTGCGGTTTTATATTATAGGAATCGTAGTATAATATTTAAGTTGTGAGCCAGATGGGTACTTGTAGTTGAGACTGGTGGCTAAGAGCTTATATCACCGCCTGTCTATCCATCAGCTTTTATTACACAAGTATACTATATCCAGTCATCTTGGTTACTTGAATAATACCGAACTGACCTGTTTATTAATACGTTCCACTAATGATATACCGTTCCTCAAACTCAGCCATTGTTGCCCTCTCTGCCAAAATGCTTTCCATGAATATTGAGATAAGTGAGAGACCATGTCGCCCCATCGCATCTTAACAAAAGGAATACTGCCACCGGGAGACGTACTGATACTTGAAGTTACTGGCCGGGATTTATTAGGCTATGACGAGAACAGTGATGCTCCGCGTGTATGGTTACTAAATGGGAACTAAATCGACTGTCTATGGATGAATGCTGCCTATAAGGTTAAGCTTTAGGCTGCGAACACAGATAATGAAGACAACACGATGTTTTTTTTTCCCGATATAAGCTTCTAAATCGACTGTCAATGTGAGCCCTTTGTAAATTGCCTACAGCTTATGCTGTATTTCGCCACCGTTATTAGACAAGTCGTACAGGCATGTGCGGGACTGTATTGCTGATGTCCAATAATGTTCTCTCTCGAGCCTCCTAGTGCCTTCTTTCAACCAGCACAGGTATCCTGTTTCGGACATTTGCATGATTTCGATGCCTCCATGTCGCAGTTCAGCGTACTGCTTTCTATATTCCAAGAACACATGCAACCGTCTCAGAAATCATGGCTTTGCAGAGAGCGACAACCAGGCAGAATGGACGCCACAGCGCGTATGATGAGTCCAACTCCGTTCTGATGCATAAAGATCGTCGGGACGGGATAATGGCCAACATATCCAAGTGTCACATTCCCCACTGAGTTGTAGAGGAGGGCAACCAGATGCCAATAGCTATAGTCAGGAGTTGACATGTCATTTGTGCTGACGGAAGGTATTGCGCTTTATAGGACAATCCCTACAGAGGTATGGAGTGGCGTAACACGGCACACAATAATTTTCTAAGACATGGCGCGGGATGGCGCGGGACGGCACGTATTGAGGCCTTCTACTTCTCCTTCTTCTGTCCGGGACTCAAACTGCGTATCTTCTACCACCTGGTGTTGTATGACCAACGGCGACTTTTTAGTATAAGAACCGTCGGGTTGCCTATGTAGCTGGAACTCTCATTACTACGCATCAGACACAGATCAGCAACTTGCACCCAGAGTCTCTCAATACTTCTTTCCACCTGCCTTATAAGCTCATCCACAACAACAATGAACAGCTCACCAGAACCGCCACAGCAATCCCAAGGCTTTGCTGCTCTTGCTCCACCAGAGGGTAGCGGAGTTATGCGAGTCGACTCCCTTCCCGAAGTCATGCATACTGAAGCGGGCTTCTTTTCCCATTTTCTTATAGAGGTCGTTCCAAATGCTATCTATCACCAGACTTGGAAGCAAAAGGACCTCAAAGACCCAGGCTTCCCCCGTGGAGACTATACCCGCAAAAATGCGCCACTCAAAGATGCTATAGCGTACTATGCCAGCACGAGCGTGTATCACGTTGAAGAGAATGGTGGTTGGAAGTCTGGCGGTACTCGGGCCTTGTTCCACTCGACCGATTATTCCTACAGTTGGATTCGTGGCCCAAACAAGGCTGTACTCCTTGCCTTTCCTCTGGCTAACTACCGGCGCTACCCCCGTCTTGTCATTGACACGACCCTGCCGGTCCGAGGGTTGTATTTCCCTCAGCTGTTTTTTGAGCCGTATTACAAAGGGCTATGCCGAGTGTCACAGGTGCTTTTCTATAAGCACGATGCTATATATATCCCTTTTGCATCTGGGAGCTTTCAGAACGATGCGCAGTGGCACAAATCAATAGCCTTTATTAAGGGGGAGCGTCACACCATGTCGGGTGACAAGGGCCTGCACTATTTCAATGACAAATGCCTGGATATACGCATCGCTGAGCTAATGATCGCCCTCTCTATCGACATGAGAGATATGAATCCTATTGAAATCCCTCTTGGGATTCCAATCGCGGGTGGTGAGCAACAGAAATTTTATGAGCACCCTGCTTTTCAATACATGAACAGCCTAGGTGCCAGCTCGGTTGGGGGACATGGTGGTCCTCCATATCACCAGATATCCCGTAACGATTTCGGTCCTTATCATGTCTGGATGGATGCTCATATCTCTAAGAACGAGGGGATAGAATACGTGTTCAAGCCTGCTGATGAAAACACTCTACTGAACATCGTCAAGACTCTCGTTGGATCGGCACTAAACTTGATACCTTTCGTGGGACCGTTAGCCAGTATATCCTGGTCTCTGATTTTTGATGCCATAACTGATCCAGATAAGCTGAGAGAACTTGGGAACCTCACCGGTGTTGAAACGGATATACTCAAGATGCAGCTCAAAGAGATTGCTAAGCTTGTCAAGGGCTTGAAGCATAAGAAGGGTCATTGGGACGTGGGGGACGATGACGACATACTGAGGGACTTGGAGAAGAAGGCCATAGAAGAAGCATTGGCCGAAGAGGATCGGGAGGCAAATGAACACGCCCTGCCAGTAGACAAGCCTACTGGGGCGATTGTATATGCGACGAGCCAGAGCGCTTGAGTGGCGCTCTGTTGAGTTCAGCGTTGTTAGCTAGTAGGCGAGGGCATTAATTTCAATCATCATGATATTGACTCACAAATAAAGCAAGGCATATAGCGAAGGACAAGAAAGCTTCCATATTGAATCCACTTCTCAGTACATTACGCCGGTATTACCCTCGTCATGTCCACCATCCATCTATTTTTCTCGGTACTTGAAAATCGACAGCATCTCCGCCAAGAAGCCTGGATGACAATCCTTCCGGCAACTCGTACGGCAGTCGAGCCTGTGTTAAACGAGCCCATATCTCTTCTGAAACATGAGGGATTATACGCTGGTTAAATTTTCATTGGGCAAGGTCAGGCAATGTTATGGCATAGCGAAGCAGCAGTATATAATTCGCTGTTTAGTTTCACGCAACCTGGTATTACAGTCCAAAATTCTGTGGTAAACTTCTGTTTAATAATAACGATGCCATGGGCTGCCAAACTGTTTCATAATGAAACCTTAACGTTTGAGCAGCACTGTATTTTTAGCTGAGAATGATATGTCACATTTATTTTGGAATGAGATTATCACAACGGTAGAGTCAAGGGCTGCACGGCATCAATATCTTGAGAGCCTTCTATGCAGAAACCGTAATGATAGGCGTGACGTGCCACTGCAAAGAATAGAGTAGCTACATGCATTTGCCCAAAGTCCAATCATTCCACGGAAGTCAAGTGTCGAGCTCACCAGCATGCTGATATTCTAAGAATTTATAGCATCCGTGTGACTGCCCAACGCTATGTAACAATTCTACCTAACATGACAACACACAGTCTTTTGCACATGATATCATCTCACCTGATGCCAAGGCTGCAAGTGAACTGACCCAATTTCAGCGAGTTGTCCAAGTGCTAGAAACAGACCGCAACCCTTGTCAGACAGGGGGCGGGACACTCGGCCTCTTCCGCTGAAACAAACACTTGGTTGTCGGACCGATAAGATGACACATAGATCAGAAGCTCCGATATTCAAGAATTATTACAGAAGATTTAAAAGGCTGGGCAAGTACCTTAGTACATTCATTATTGCCGAGCTAGCTAGCGTGTTCTTTAAGCTTGTTCCATTTTGATAATTAGAACGTTTTAGAGTCTCTTGTTTGGTACTTCACGTCCCACGGTCCGCTGAAATTATCGAGAATGACATTCGACATCCACGGAGTCATCTCATCTGTCACTTTGGCTGGAAGTGTTATTTCATTCTTTGCAACTACCAGTGTGCTTATTTCATTCGCTATTTATCGCCACCATATCGATACCTTTCGGCATATGCTTATTCTCGAGCTGATGCTTTTCGGTGTGTAATACGTCCTCCGTATTGTCTTTCTTAACTAATAACTATTTAACAGAGTTTACAAACAATTTAAACAACTCTACATCTGGCATTTGGCATCTCAAGAACGGCGAACTCAGTATTGGAAGACTTTGTACTGTCAATGGCTTCATAGGTCAGTTCTCAGCACAGGGAGTTGACCTTTCAATCCTGGCCGTCGCTGTTGTTACTCTTTTTACTGTAACGCGGCGTATCTATATGCCTGCGGTGTCTATGACAAAGAGAGTATGCATTTGCCTTTCTATCTGCATCCTTCCTCTCGCTACAAGCATCATACCAACATTTATGGGTGAGATGCAACCAGTAGGTGGCAACTGGTGCTGGATAGCAACGAATCGCCCCGACCTACGATATGCCATGGCACATGGCTGGCGCATCTTTGTCATATTCAGTATAGTTGCTATCTACATCTATATCTGGGCGTATCTAAGAAGAAGACTTGGTTCTAGAGCTGATGAAACCCGTCAGCTACGACGGGATACCCCAGCAAGCCGTAAATCTACCTGTCTTCCACTAGAAAACCCGAGGAGAAACGGGGTTCATGTCACAGACCACGAAGAATTTGAGCTTGATCCCCTTGAGCTTGTGCAGCCGAACACAACAGCGTCCCAGTCTACAATGTTTCTTGAAGAAATCCATCCGCCTCCTTCGCCCAGGGAGAACAGATTCAGGGAGATAAATCTGGAGTTTGGAGAAAGAACACAAGCTGGTCCCAGTGAGGCCCAGGGAGGGTTCATGCGCCATCGACCAACAGCCTCAAGATCTGGAGCAGATCTTTCCACACTGGCAGGTACTGGCATAGGATCTGCTGAAGCATATATGCCAAGGCAATCGCAACACAGCCAAATCAGTGCCCTGCAAACCAACGCAAGTGAATTTCACATGCGTCCAAGCAACGACCAAGTTGAGCTCGAGATTAAACGAATGCTCTTACTTAATGCATACCCATTTATGTATGTTCTTCTCTGGGCACCAGGGCTGATCAATCGACTTATGGAAGCATCTGGAAACCCCAACTCAAAAACAATTAACGTTGCCCTTCAAGCTCCAACACAATTTATCGGACTTGCAAATGCCTTGACTTATGGATTCAATCATTATCTTAGAGACAGGCTGAATGATCTATATTTCAGACCCGTGATTGCAAGGATAAAGGGTCGAATTGGACTTGACTGAGTTTTCAACAATGCAACTTCCAATAGCATGCAAGACCACTGGCAACACTGAGGATAGATACACATTGAAATATGCCTGGAAATTCTGTTTTTTCCACTATTGATAATATACTTATTTACTTCTTACTATGTTGTATACAGTGTTTCACGGGCCTCGTATTCTATAATTGCTTACTCGCCTGCCAAGACAAGGTAATAATGTATTATTACTTAGGTTCTTATTTTATAACACTCTAATTATATGACATTCAGAAGTTTGGCCCATGCATTACTCATAGCCAGCACGGGCTGCCATTCCTCCAGTCAATCGTGATGGGGTATCGATGTTGCGATGAAGAACGCGAAAGGATTTTGTGTTTTCGAGGGTGACATATGGCGCCAAGGTTGTGACCTCTTAGGCAGGAACAGTCATGCCCTCGTTGGCCTTGTAGCCCTCAGCAGGAGCCGATGTGTGAGCCTCGCGGTACTCGGCCTCCTTGTCCTGCTGGATGAGATCGCAGCAACCACAGCAGCATGCAGTGGCGAGGTCGACGAGACAGCTGCCCTGGAGGTTGTACTTCTCACGGAGGTTGGCGCGCTGGAGAGCGAGAGGGATCCAGTGAAGGCCGAAGCAGGTGGAGCCCCAGAAGAGCAGGCACTGTTGACATAAGATGTTAGGAACGGTTAGATAGAGGGGTATGAAGAACCTACAGAGGTGTTGATGGGCTCGTATCCTTGAAGGTTACCGTTCTTTCGGAGACGGTGATGGGTCTTGCCAAAGGTCACACAAGGAACGCAGCAGGTGATAGCGCAAGTGTCGATGGGGCTGAAGCAGCCGAAGAAGCTGTTCTGCCAAGGCTGGGAAGACTCGGGCGACTTGGAGTTGACATGCTCGCTGGGACGGGCGAGGACATCGTTGAAGCGGTCCTTCCACTCGTTCAGATCGTTATGGTCAATAGGACCATTGTTATGGGCGTTTGTCTGAGCTGGGGTAGACATATTGATGGTAGGAAAGTGATGAAAGAGTGACGAGAAATGGTTTGTTGTGTAGAAGAAGAAGATGGGAAACGGTGAAGGAGGGTGATGAACAAGACCATGTGAAACAGAAGGCGGCCCTCACATACTTATCACTTGCTTCCCATTCCATACCTTACCCCAGCTCCCCCACCATCACATTTTCACGACGGCCCAAAAGTGGCTGCAATCCTGAAAAATGCCTGATAATACTAGCGTGCATCAAGGCGTTCTGATCACCATTCTGGCAGATTACAGCTTTGACACGGGGCGTGTGACGGCCAATGAGAAGCAGCGGCCAGAGCAATCATGCGGAGAGGTTGTTCAGCCCTGTGGTAAGCTGGAAACATTTGATTCGGCAGTTGGGCTAGTGGAGGCGCCACCAATTTGGGTCTGAAATTGATCGTTGGGAGCTAATGCACGGTGCTGCAAGCCTTTGGAGCTCAGGGCGCTCGTTGTTTGTGACGGAGAGATAAGAAGCTCCTTTTCAGTACGGAGATGTAACCCATTCACTTGCTTCTCTACTTGACAGTGTCATCAACAGAGTGATACTTCTGTTGGGGGCCTGTAGGTAAGTACGTACATGCTCCCCAGGTTCTGGACGCAAGACGAATGCCAGTTCATTCCAGACATCGGACGGATCATGTTTCCTCGGCACTCAGCCTTAACCAAAAGCCGATCGTATAACGAAAAGAATTAAATGAAATTTGGCCCACTCACCTGACACACACTACTGTGTACAGCGAGCGCTCTTATTCCGCTGCGGCTGAGAGTCGGCCATTGCCTAATGCGGTCTGACCACTGTCGCTCAATTACTACATACGAATCGCTTGGACTCAAAGGTAAGGCCAAGTGACTCATCGCTGTCAAGTTCTTGGCGGTAAAAGCTTTTCTTTTTGTGCCTTGCTCGCTTATTGGCTCTGTTAATGGATAAGTCGGAGGCCGTTGATAGTTCGAGGCAAGGGTTGAGGTTTCATGGCGATCGGATGCCTGACAAGGCGGAATCTCCACTACGGGGAGGGGGTGATGCCTATCATTCCAAAAGCCGATAAGATTTGAAAGATAACGGGTTTGGCTTCTTATCGCAAATCATTATATTTATATCACCTTCATTTCTGCGACGCTACTCCGTACATAGGAAGGCCTTTAACGAATTGGCGGACGAAGGAACATCATACCTGATAGTTTTCCGCTCACTAGATGGAAAGGCTTGCAATTACAGACGGCATATGTGCATAGACATGTTCACGCTCAAGAAGGAATAAAAGGTTGGAGTCCAACTCTATCGTCTATTCTCAAAGTGAGTACCTGTACAATACTGTCTATATGATAACCGCTCCAATCATCTAAGGCATGTTGATACCTCCATCAACGGGGATAACCTGCCCGGTAATAAAGCTTGAGGCAGGGCTAGCGATAAAAGAGATAACATCGGCGATCTCCTTAGGCTCACCCTCCCTAGCAATAGACTGGTTAGACCTCAGTATATCACCGATTGGGTTACCCTCCATGCTCATATCAGTGGCAACAGGTCCAGGAGAAACCACATTAATAGTGATCCCCTTACTAGCAAGTTCCCCCGCCATGGCGGTTGACATATAGTGCAAAGCAGCCTTGGACGAGCCATACACCGTCAGTGGTGTAATACCCAGCTTTCCAGCGATGCTACCGATGTTGATGATACGTCCTCCGCTAGGCATGTGAGGAAGTGCGGCCTGGATGAGAAGGAAAGGCCCCCGGACGTTGGCATGGAACATCTTATCCCAAGACTCAGTCTCTATGGCTGCAATCTCGGGGTGTCCAAATGCAATGCCTGCGTTGTTGATGACGATATCGATGGTCTTGGTGTTGAGACCCTCTAGAGCTGCTCGCACGAGATCGGTGCCGAAAGATTCAGAGGATGCATCTGCTTTGGCGGCGATGGCTTGGACGCCGAGTTCCTTGATCTGAGCAACGACCTTCTCGGCGGGTTCAGCGCTGGTTGCGTAGTGAACAACGATCTAGAGACAATAAGTAAGTTGACTTGAGAATGAGAATAGAGTGGTAACCCACGTTTGCTCCATGCCTGGCGAGGGTCAAAGCAGTGGCGGCACCGATGCCGTTGAGCTTTGAGGAACCAGTGACGATAGCAGTCTTGCCAGCGAGGTACTTTTCAGAGCTCATAGTGAGTACTTTAGGGTTTTGTTAAGTGATTGAAGTAGTATAATGTTGTAGAGGTGATGAAGTTGTTGGATTGAATTGTGATGATGAAAAAGTTTCTTGTCCTAGCACTTGACCGCTTCTTATAATTGTGAACAAACTCCTATTCCGTCTGATACTGTAACAATATGATCCCTCAGTCAATTATCAAGCATCCGAGTCCAATTCTGCACCCGAAGCACTAATTGGTACGTTTATACGTCATATCCTTAGAATCCAACACAAATTCACGATCTCCAAATCCTCTCGCACTAAAATCCGTAATCTATCCGACCACCTGCAGCAGCTCAAACTCCCCACCATTCCCAAAAGGGAGTTTGCTCAGCCTGCTAGGGCTGAAGACATTGGTCGACGGAGGAATTGAATAACGCGACCGAGTTGCTCGTCCACTCAGAGTCTGAAGACCCCTGCCCCCCAGGGGATCCATCAGCTATTACTAACGCACACTCTACGATGCCGAGTGCCGAGTTACAAAGCGACGTGCGCTAGTGGCTTAGAAATTGCTACGACCTGCGATAGGGGATTGGTGAGATTGAAATCTGTGGGGCTTTGGATGACTGAGCCTTTTTACCTTTGGGGGATTGTTGTTTTGTTGGTGTGCTGGTTATTGCGTCAGTGGTGATATGGTGCTTGGAATGTGCTTTGGTGTATTTGTAAATGCGGCGTGGGTGGATTGGCTGAACAATGTTAACGTTACTGGTATCAGCGTGAGATGCAGATTGGATTATGATTCGAGGAGGCAAGATACTCTGCTGGCATGAGTCCATGTATATAACATCAGTAAACTGCTACTTCTCGTATATCAGCCATTTTAGATACAGCTTCAAGAGCCTGCATTGCCAAACAATCAACGTTTCATACCAATACTATTAACAACCACTCAATCAACGACTCCCTTAACTTTAACGTCATCACAATGCCTTCAGTAATTGTCTTCGGTGCCTCTGGCTTCGTGGGTGGTATGCCAACAAATCCTCTACCTTTTGTACCATGTTTACTAACCCAACATTCTCAGTTCCTTACACAAAAGCCCTCAAGCAAGCCCATCCAGACTGGTCCATCACAGCCTACGTCCGCAGCCCCCAATCCGAGTCTCAACTCAACGCAGACCGTGTCGTGGTCGGTGACTTCTCCGACTTTGAAAAGGTCAAGGCCGCCAGCGCAGAGCACGACATCGCCATCAACGCTGGAAACTCCTTTACCGCTGATCCAGTCGCTGCTATCATCGCTGGTCAAAAGTCCCGCGGTACAAAGGGTAAAGTGATTCACATCAGCGGCGGAGGAAACTTTATCGACTTTGGAACTTCAGGAAGCTTCAACCCTGGGAGTAAGGTTTGGAATGATGCGAATGAAGATGACATCAAGGCTATTCATAAGGAGATGTTTAATGGACAGTCTGATACGCTTGTTCTTGAGGCTGGGAATGGGGATGATGCTATTGACACCTACATCGTCTGCCCATCTGTTGTTTACGGTGGTGCGAGTATTTCTTCGCCATTCCTGGGCGTGGGATATAAGCTTATTACTGGAAACGCCAAGCCTCTGGGTTACGTCCCCTACGTCGGCAAGGGAACAGCCGTCTTGAGCACAGTACGTACTTCTCTTCTATATCCGTCACCTATACTGACTCCTGCAGTGCCACATTCTAGATCTCGTCGACTTCCTTGTCAAGATCTCCGACGTTGCAGCCCAGGGCCCCGCACAGGGTTCGCCATACAGTCGTTTCTATATGCTGGAAACTAGCCGAGTTGCATGGAAGGATCTGGCTACTGAGCTTGCCAAGATGATGCATGCGCGAGGTATCTTCTCGAGCCCTGCGCCCAAGAGTGTTGAGTTCGAACAGGCTGGTGAGGGAGAAGTCAAGTATCTAGTTGGCTCAAACATGCTCATGAAGGGCGACCGTGCTGCTGCGATGGGATTCAAAGCAAAGCATCCTAGCATTCTGACACAGATTCATGAGGATCTGAAGGAATTACCCATCTAAGCCTTAGCCAGCTGCTCCATATTGACTACCTGCGACGATTTGATCGTCGGGTCACGTTAGTTTCCTTTGTCTTGAATAGACATATTTTGGATCACAGGACTGAATTTGGTGTAAATAATTCTTCATGATATTGTCATTATGTCGTGATATGTATGCCCAAACCAGAACGCCATTCTAGCCTGTATTCCGATGTCTATACCGTGCCCGCAGTATTCTAATTGTAATTTTTTAAGACTCCAAGTCTAAGCCTCTAACCAAAGCTCTTGAATAACAGTTTTCATAGTCTGTCAAATGCATTAGAAACATGACTCGGGCTGCTCGCAAAAGGTGACTCATACCTGCTCGCTTTGTGCGTTGTTGTATTGACTGAATTTTCTGTCGAATGTCCGTGATTGCGTCTTCAATTGTGTTCGGACGCATCCGCCTACAACAGTGGCGCTGCCGACTGTTAGGAGAAGAGGGACGATCCTGGTGTTGTTAGAGTGGGAAGACTCGGTGGGTTTTGTTGGGGCTTACTTTTGGCCGGTGGGCATGACTCTGAGGACTGGTTGCATTTTGGTGACGGGAAAGATGAATGTCTTGGTAGCGACGGTTGAAATTACAGTGGACTTTGGTGCAGTGCAATTCAATCAGCAGTAATCAATGAGCTTGAGAGTGATGATATTCAAATCGAGAATGATTGTTCGTTCATTATATACCATATCATCTCACCGAAGAATGCCCCCGTATCTTGCATTATCGATAAGCATCAATCGCGTGGTGAGAGCGGTGTTTCGAGGCCGTCTGGTGGTCCGATGATTCCTCGTCTGGAACCCCTGGTCGGGTGCTTCCGGGGCGTCAATCAAGCGGTGCAATCGGGCCATGAGGAGATCTGAGTTGGAATACAGTGGGCGAACATGAGATGCGCATGTAATAATGAAACAAGGGCTATTATTAAATATACGCAATTAAGTTTCTGAGCAGCAAAATTTGCGGTATTATACGCGTTTTGACGTGTTTCTTTCAGTGTCGGGAATTGTCGGCCAGGCCATTATATGCGTCCAGAGCCTCAAAGGTGAAACAGATTGCCTGGACAGCACACATTATTACTGGCACGTAGATGATCACCTTTCCTAATCTTTTTTATCTACGGTGAGGCTCAAAGAATGGCATGTAGATCATCTATTCCAGCGGAGTTCGCCATGGATTAAATTTTCAGGTACCACAAACCATCTGATGCTTGGCCTCGGCGGATCCCGATTCCGCCCTTTCCATCGCCAGGGGATGGATGAATGATAAAACTGAACCGCGGTATCCGATCCCAGATCGCTCATCAGGCAATCTCTAAATGATTCACCGGTTTTTCTTAATGTTCACCTTGATAAGGCCCGATTGTATCTTGAAACTTCACTTGCTGAGTTTTTTAGAATCGCTGACGAGGAATGTTTCAATTCCTTGATTCTTGGTTCAGCGTGTTTCTGGTTGCGGGAAATGGTCTGTGTATCTGGCCATTTCGCTCGGTGTTCTCGGATCAAAAATTGAGGGTTGTAACCACGGAAAAATCCACTCATTTAGGGTATTCTATGATTTCTGGATAGCTTCATTTTTGGGACTCAATCATACAATAGAAAATTGAATTGCTGTTGGGCTTGGCTAGTTGCTCCAGCCACGCTACCACGCAAGCTCGTGACGTCATGCCAAGTTCTCAACTGGACGATATCAACCCTTGACTAAACCCCTCTCTATCATGAAGAATCTTCAGTGCCATTCCCATTCTGTGTATCCCCTCACTCCAATCTATTGAACAATCATCATGGCGTGGAAAGACCATCTCAAGCGTCTCAAGAACGAGTTCGAGAATCTAGTCGGTGAACCGCAAGCCCAGAATCAACAACAACATCCCCCACCGCCTGGGCCTCCTCCACCTCAGCAACCCATCGGCGGCCAGCAGCCTGGCCACGTCTACTGGCAGCCTCAGTTCCGGCCTGATGTCCCCGTCACACAAGAGTGGGATGCAAAGATCGGAAACGGCCCGGATGGCTGGGGTAATCAGGAATTACAGTACTACACCGCCGATCAACAAAATGCCTTCCAGTATGTCCAAGTCTAGCTATATTAAGAAGCTACTTTTATCTAACTAAGTAGCACTCCTGACGGAAAACTGGTACTGAGAGCTGTTGCGAATAATTCTTCTGGGGATCATGAGAAGCGGTATACTTCTGCTCGCTTGGTGAGTCGGCAGACCCTCTCGCGCGATCAGGGCGTCCTCACCGCCTGGATCACTTCGCCCTGCGCGACGGGCATCTGGCCTGCATTCTGGCTTCTTCCCCAGGAGCCTTTTTCGTGGCCTACAGATGGTGAGGTGGACATTGCGGAGACGTGGAATGGAGATCTTGAGAATCACTCTTGTCTGCACTGGGGTCATCACCATGAACCTCACAAACATCGTGTTCTCGGCACTAAAATCCCCGACATGCAGCATCGCCCAGTCAGATATGACTTTGCATGGCTCCAGTCGGGTGGGCAGCCTGGTCAAGGTAGAATGATCTGGTATATTGATGGCAGGCCTGTTATGAAAGGGGATATCCCAGAAGGTACACGACCAATGAGGGAGATGACTATCCTTCTCAATGTTGCTATGGGAGGTAATGTTTGCGGTGGTAAGACCCCTGCAGATGGACACTACGATATGGTCGTGCATAGTCTGTATATGGGAAGCGAGCCGGAATATGGTGGCTGGCATCGATTCGAGAATGATTGGGCTGCGTCGCCGATGGGAAATACCTACTGAGTCTGATAAATAAGACGAATGATTACAACATTCGATCTTGCCTGAACTTTTCGAAAAAGCTAGCCTCCTTTGAATCTCCCTTAAGTCAATCAGCAGATGTCATATGTTGATGCCCTCAGATTATACCAGATTCGATCAGAACATAACTCAGATGGATATGGTCGGATGATATGATCTTGATGATAGAGATCGTCGGGATTCGGGAAGTTCTAAAAATACTTCCCATGGCCGATAAGCTGATAAGCTCCGATAATGCGCTGATAAGATAGCGTCGCCTCTTATCAATGGGCCACAGATTCCCACAAGACAGCATTACAATGCGGCCATCTGAATTTACCTTTGAAAGGTGTTCTGATAACTAGACCAGTGTCTATAATTAAAAATTCAATTGTTTTGGTCATGGATCTTGATTTGCCGAGTCACGAAGTCACGAAAGAGCGTCTTTCATTCGCAAATCCAAATACCTACGATATATTGTTTACATAGGAGGTGGCGCCAGAATAGTGAAACAGAGTCGCAAGGTTGACAACGGCCGCCACGAACGACTTCTGGTTGTCGTTTAAAACTTTACCCCGAATTAAGGTAAGTTACGATCATGTTCTAACAGACGTTTCCTGGATTTTGCCACGCGTTTACGCTTTCATATCGTTTGGAATGGAAAGTTCTTTCGAATTACCCTATACCCGAGCTACTGGAGTCGATGAGTAATAGAAATTACCCCGCACGATAGGCCATATCAGAACCCCAGACTGGTTGGGGTCAACCCTGACTCTAAGGAGAACTTGATCCACTTCACGATTTGGAGCTCAAGAGCTCAATAATAAGAGTGACAACGATGGATGCCTCATAGAAGAGACTTATCTGTGCCGTCTTAACTCGAATTACTGTAGTGCAATTGATTCATAGTGACTGGCACGCAGTCTTTAGCTCCGACATCGCATCGCGTGATCCCTATCTCATCCATCGGTCAACCTCCCGATTCACCTCCATCATGTTTTTTACACCATAATCCCATTTGGAAACCACAGCCGACACTCCAAACCCTCAGACCAACTATCAGATAAGACCCTCGCCCCAACCAGGTTCCAGATTTGGCGCCCAGACCAGTCGGGGAAATAAGTCAACACCCTAAACACCCTATCTCCGCGAACCAAGACCTCAAATCTGCGGAGAGATTAGATTGGAGAAACGAGTTTAAACTGCTTTTGGAAGGAACATGCGACAGGCTAAACCGTAGCCTCGGGTCCAGAGCTTGATAAACCATGACTTAAGATCTCGCCCTTCTCCTGCTATTTGTCTCCCATCTTCTTCCTCTGCTCTGAGATTATTTGGAGGACCATCATCATTATGAGTGAAACTACTTCAAAGGCGGATTTTACCGCCAAGAGAGATGACGATGCGGCTAAATCAATCACCAACAACGAAGTCCCCATCAACGCCTCCGGTCACGTCCAAGAACTCCCCCAGAACTTCAACCTCCTCTCCCTAGCAGGCGTAGGCCTCGTCGTCGGCAACGTCTGGCCCGCCATCGGCGGCTCCATCCTTGTCGCCATCTTCAACGGCGGTCCACCCGGCGTCCTCTACGAATTCATCGTGGTGTCTATGTTCTACTGGACAGTCGCTGCGAGCGTTGCAGAGCTAGCTAGTGCGATTCCTTCATCTGCCGGTGTGTATCACTGGGCTTCTGTCACGCCTGGGCCGAAGTGGGGAAGGGTCATTGGGTTCTTTGCGGGATGGTGGAATTACCTTGCTTGGTGTCTTGGATGTGCTAGCATGTCGAGCATTCTTGCGAATACGCTTGTTCAGATGTATGCTTTGAACCACCCAGGCTTTGTGGCTGAGTCGTGGCATGTGTTTATCACGTATATCATCACGACGTGGTTATCGTGTGCGGCTGTTTGTCTTTGGAACAGTGCTATGCCGGGGTTGAACAAGTTTGGAGTATTCATCATCCTGGCGGGTTTCATCATCACGGTCATTACTGTTACTGTCATGCCTGGAAGAGGAGGCCGTCCACCTCTTGCGAGCTCGGCGTTTGTGTGGAAGGATTGGACTGCCGATATTGGATATCCGGATGGGTTTGTCTTTGTTGCTGGCATGCTCAACGGAGCATACAGTGTTGGATCGGTCCACGCGACAACCCAGCTTGCGGAGGAGATCCCCAACCCAAGTCGAAATGTCCCCATCGCCATCTTGTTCCAGGTCGTGACTGGCTTCGTCACCGGTCTTTGCTACCTTATTGCCATCATGTACGCCATCAACGACTACGACGCCCTCTTCGAATCGGCATATCCCATCGCCGAGATCTATCGCCAAGCCACGGGCTCCGCAGCTGGTGCTACCGGACTGCTATCGCTGGTCATGATCTGCATTGCCTTGACTGTCGTTGGACTGTACATCACCTGCGGCCGAACGCTCTGGGCTCTCGCTCGTGATGGCGCGACTCCTTTCCCTGGAGTGCTAGGCCATGTCCAGGAGTCTCTCGACATGCCTCTCTGGTCCACCATCGTCACAGCTGTTCTTGTCTCAGTCCTTGGCGCCATCTATGTCGGCAGCACAACAGCCTTCAATGCATTCGTCGGAACGTTTATTCTGCTCTGCAGCTGTTCATTCTTGGCATGCATCCTGCCCAATCTCCTGAGTGGACGAAAGAACATTGCTTATGGACCCTTCAGGATGCATGGCATCTGGGGATTTATTATTAACGGCATTGCATGTGCTTATCTTCTTATCTGGAGCGTTATCTACTGCTTCCCTTATGCTTTGCCTACAAGTGCGGCGAGCATGAACTATACTTGCGTTATTTGGGGCGGCTTGACTTTCTTGGTTAGTCTTTGGTGGTTCGGAAGCGCAAGGAAAGGATACCAGGGCCCTACGACGACTGGAAGTGTTGTCCCGGGCATGGTTATCGATGCAGCCTGATCTGTTGTTGATATGCAGTAGCTGAGCCTAATCGTACGTTTGCATTTTGTCTCACTTGTACATAGTCCAATGAACATCTCTGTTATTTTTGAATTCTTACACTCTCTTGCCTCTGACTGTCAATGCCCCAAAGCCTTAGTTAAATAACTGCGACGGCCTCTTTTAGGTCGCGTGATCAAGATGGTATGCTCGTTGTCTAGCCTACCTAATGCAGATCTTGCGCAAGCCGTGAAGAGACTATCGACCTTACTGTACTGTATTAAAATACCCCGTCTGAGTCATCCAGTCAATAGGACGAAAAGCCGCCAGGTTACAAGCTGGGTGGCCTCAGAGGCAAAGCCACGGCTGTACGTATACCTATCAAGCCATTCATTGATGACTGCAAAAGATCCTGTAGGCAGCAATATCATATGCGACGCATGAAAATGACAGACATCGAGGATCGAGGCCTCTGCTTCCGCGGCGCTTAGCAAAGACGAACGACTAGGATATTCAGCTTGTGACTTGCCCTGATCTTCCCATGGATTGCATGCCCTAACATTTGCTATGGCCACTGGTTTAATTGATACAACGTGTTTTAAATTCGTGCGACTTTAGGTTTCGAGATTCGAGGGCTTTTCCTTGTGTTTAAGCATGGATAATCAAGTATTCGGGGTTCCACTACGCGACTTTGCAAGGTACAGGCCTCGTTGAGGTGATACATGATGCCACGAGTAAATGCCTGACGACGTCAATTGCGGCGCGGTACATGTAACAGAAGCCGAAAGAATATCTTACTCTAATGTGAGAGATTGAGATTGTGTGAGATTTATTTCGCGCATTTGATCTAAGAACTGCCGAGCAAAGCAGACGTTCGTACGCAAATGCGTGTATCACGAAAACTCCACGACGCGCTTTGAGCTAAATTAGTTAACGATCTGACCCTAGATGCCGGTGGTTGGGCATGCAGTCAGTCAAATCTGATACGACGTCTTTGCGGGGTTTGTCACAGATAGAAACACCGAGATTGATAGGAAAACTTGGCAAAAGATCAGCGCACCAAGGTCCGCGAATAGCCTCATTTTGCCTTGCCTCACCATCTATGAGGCCTTTTTACGACTACGCGCCAGCCACAGTTAGTGAGTAATAGTGTAAAATGAGTCAGAAAGCCTCAATTACTAGCACCAGGTTTAATGAACACATTTCAACTTATTTTTACATTTCTCAATAACTTCAAATCACATCGTATCCAAACAATCGCTCTGCCTCAATTCACCAGCCGCCTTCGAGAAAAATGACAAAAGTCCATCAGCGAATCGGAAACCCCCACATAAACGTTGCAGCCCGACCGTAAACCACGCCTAAAGCGACAAAGACAAAAACCTGGCCTCAAAAGCGCTACAGGGGTACACCCTTGTCCATTTTGTTGCCCAAGACGCTGATCTTTGACTGGATGCCCTGACTTTAACGATTGGGCACGCTGAAATGTTTTGAGCTGTGGACATTCGGCGGAGGGCAGTACAGAAGGAATTTGCCCTGTGCACAGCAAACAAATCGTGTACACGTAACTGTACGCTATGGAGTCTTGCATCTCTCGACTCCCCTTTCTTGCAGAGCCGGAGTACGTAGACTGTAGACTGTAGGACAGAAAGACGCTTTGATCTTTTCTGCCCCCTGGCACTTGCAGAGGCTAAATCCACTGCCCGTCAGTCCCGGGGATCTTCCCCTTCAACCACGCCTGTCCACATGGCCAAGTTGCCACTGTATGTTGGATACTCTATCACCCCGCTGACTCTGGGGTGAGTCCAATCGAGGCCCTTGAGAATGTCGGGTCACTTGTCAAGACGACAGGGGCCTCGTTCGCCTTTCCCGCTCCCGTCCACAGGAGTTGAAGCTAGTGATGCCTCACGCGTCATGGCACAGCCAGAGTTCTCTCGTTGGACCAGCTGTTACTTTTACTGTTGGACGGGCCAGCGACTCGCTGGCACCTTGGGGTGGACGTGCCGTGCCCAATGGGGTTGGGCAGTGGATCTCGAACCACCCTGAGGCGGGTTCGACAGACAAGGTTATCCTTCTTGGATTGGGCTCCTCGGGCTCTCTGACCCGGACGGCACTAGGATCCCTGCCCTGTCCTGTCACCCGCAAGATCAGGGCGATTTTGAACAAAACTGATGGCCAGACGCTCTCTTCTTTTTGAGGTGAACTTTTTCTCTCCTCTTTTTTCCCGAGTACCGATTGCACAGCATCTAATACGGTTTATTCTTGTTTGTTTTGTACCCGTCTTCTTGACCATTTATCTAGTGTACCCGACCCCTCCAACTCACCGCCGCCCGCCGATCATATCACCCACTTCGAACCGTTACTTTCCCCCCGGGACCCACGAAGTACACGAAACAAACTCGCAACAAACATAATATTCCTTTTATTTTATTTCATTATCACAGCTTAGCAGTCCTACAATATGAGAAAGTCACAGACCAAGACGAAACAAGCCACGCCAGCGCGTCGGCCTTTCGATCCATTGTCACAATATGAACAACAACGACAGCAAGAGACTGCCATGGCCCTCACGATCCGAGGAAACCCACCCAGAAACAAGTCCGATTCATGGGATGAGAGTACAAGGAACTCGGGATCCAGCTCTGCCATGACGAGAAACAGATCTATCTCACGACCACCAACACGTCGACCAGACTCTGATGGACTCTCAACAGTGTCCGAGGCCACTACTGCCTCTGACGCCTCGACTGTATCCACCAACACTGTCTCATCTACATCTCCATCACCACCTCTACGGAGCCAACGACAGGATTCAGGCAGAGGCTTCATCTTCCAGCCTCCTCAACTTCGCTTCCGAAGCACTCAAGACACACGATCACCAGAGCCATCACCTAGAATGTCATACATGTCGGATGACAACTACGACTCAGCTTCAGAGGTTGGCTGGGCCACTTCATCCAATGTCTCTGTCTCAACAAGGGCTACTACTGTCATGAGCGATAGTGAAGATGACTGTGCCAAAACCCCAACACGGTCTCGTTCCATCGTGCGTAATACAAGCATGAGCACATCTCAACAATCTCGACCTACAGAGAAGAGAGTTGAGTTTGAGACAGATCGACAGCTTGAGCGCCGAACAGAGCGTGAGGTTGAGAGAACATCTAGTCGACAGGTTGAGCGTCAACAAGAGCGGACTAAGGAACGATCACGAAGTCGTGGTCGGACCTTTCACATCCACATTGAGCCCAAGGCCCAGGAGCCTGCGAGCAACACCAACAATCAGCAGCAACAGCTACAACAGCAACCGCAGCAGCAACAACAACAGCAACCACAGCAACTGCAATTGCAACAGCCTCAGCAGCAACAGCAGCACCAGCAGACTACCATCAACCCACAGAATGCTATGGTTTCATCATCGGTCACCCAGACCACTACATCACAGACCTACACGCATCAACCCATGATGGCTCAACCGCCCATCGTCAGCCATCAGCCTGCTGTTGCTCCTCAGCCCATGATTGCCCAGCCTGTCATGCAACAGCCCTTGATGTTCCCTGCTCAGCCTATCAGCCCTCCTGTCATGCAACCCGTCATGCAGCAGCCCTTCCAGCAGCCCATGGTCCAGCAACAACCCGTTGTTCAACAGCAGCAGCCTCAGCCTGCTCCACCAGTTCAACGCATCCCTGAAGAGCGTCAGCTTCCTGAGCCTACGCGTCCTCCTTCTCGGCAACGGGCCCGCTCTCGCGTTGACGTCGAGCGGACTATGAACAATGAACTCGAGAACCTCAGAGGCGAGCTCAAGTCTCTCAAGGCCAAGCAGAAAGAGACTCTCAAGGATCTTGATGACGCTCGGTACAGACTCTCTCATATGCAGTCCGATAAGGATGAGCTTCGAGATGAGAGGAACAAGGCCCAAGCTACCAGGGACAGACTCGTTATCGAGTTTGAGGAGCAGACCAGGCTGCTTGAGAGAACAAGGACACGCCTTGATGAGCAGCGTCGCACCTTGGAGAGGTTCGAAAAGGACCGCGACATGTCAATTGACAAGGTCAAGAAGGATCGTGACCAAGTCCTTGACCGCTTCAAGCGTGAGCGTGACCAAGCCATGGAGGTCGTGGACAAGTTCAAGAGAGAACGCGACCAAGCTGTTGAACAAGCCCAACGAGATCTCGACTTGACCATCTCAAAGTCCAAGAAGGATCGCGACCAAGAGTTGCAGAGACTTCAGCGCGAGCGAGATGAAGTCATCCAGCGCATCCAGCGTGAACGCGATTCTGTTGTCGACAGACTCCAGAAGGACCGTGAAGTCGCTGCTGAGAAGGCCAAAAAGGATCTCGATGTCTCAATTGCCAAGTCCAAGAAGGAGCGCGATTCTGCTATCGCTAAGCTCCAGAAGGAACGTGACCATGCTCTTGAGCAGGTCAAGAGGGAGAGAGAACAGGCTATCAACCAGGCCAAGAAGGAGCGTGACCTGATTGTCTCAAAGCTCACCAAGGAGCGAGATGAGCTCTTGCAGACTGAGCAGAACTTCAGCAACAGAGTCAAGGAGCTTGAGGACCATCTCGCCAAGCACCGAGAGCTCAAGGCCGCTCTTGAGAGAAACTATGAGGATCTCAAGAAGACAAGCCAAGAGTCTACTCAATCCTATAGCAAGTTTGAAGCCAAGGCTATCAACTTGGAAAGAGAGCTCGAGGACATCAAGGCTATCCGCAAGGCTCAAGAGACCACCTATCAAGCTCGCATTGCAACCATGGAGATCTCTCAAGAGTCCATGCAGTTCCGCGTCAGCAACATGGAAGAAGATCTTCTCGACAAGGCCAAGGAGCTGGGCGAGCTCACTGTGGAGCGTGACCGCTACAAGACAGACAGCGAGAACTCCAAGTCTCAAGTCGAGTCTCTGAACAAGGACAAGTCAGGCCTTGAGGAGGACAAGAAGAACATGCTTAAGCAAATCACTGATCTCACAAGCGACAAGTCAAGACTCCAGGAACAGCTAACGGGACTCGAAACCGACAAGAAGGCACTCGAAGCGCAGGTCACGACACTCCAGGCTACGATCGACGACTTGAGGAAGGAGAAGGATATCTGGACCAAGGACACTGAGAGTAAGGACGCCCGAATTGCTGGTCTTGATACCGAGAACGGAGAGCTTAAATCGCAGATCGAATCAATCACTAAGGAGAAGGAGGCGGTGGCGAAGGAGGTGGAGGAGGTTGAGACGAAGAGGAAGAAGTTGAAGAAGAAGTATGAGCAGCTGCATGGGGAGAACAAGACGATGAAGGAGCAGGTCAGGAGTTTGTTGAATGATCAGGACGATCAGACGTCGCAAGTGTTGAGGTTGGCGGTTGAGGTGAAGAGTCTGAGGTCGGAGAACTCGAGTCTCAGGTCGTTTTCGGATACTGCGAGCGTGGTATCGAGCTCGCTGTCGACGATCTCGAGCTCTGTTAGTACAGTTGATGACACTGCTAGTGTTGTCTCTGATGCTACGGAGAAGCCAGACCCTGCGAGTGTGCCGCAGCCTGCGTCTGTTGAGGATGTACCCGAGACTGAGGATGTGATCGTTGTCGAGGAGGAGGTTGAGGAGGCTGCACCAGCGCCTGCACCTGCAGCTGAGGTTGAGCCCGAGGCTGAGGAAAAAGCTGAGGAGGTTGAAGCTGCGGCCGACGCTCCTGTTGAGACTCCGGTTGAAGCTCCAGCTGAGCCAGAAGCCGCTGCAGAGGAGAAGGCTGAGGCTGAGGCACCTGCTGAAGAGAAGGCCGAAGCTGAAGCACCCGCTGATACTCCTGCTGAAGAGGCAGCACCTGCGCCTGAGCCCGAGGCTGTCCCAGCACCTGAAGAGCCCGCTCCTCCCACCGTCGAGGAACTTCAAGGCGAGAACACAGAACTCAAGGAGAAAGTTGCCACTACCACAGCCGAACTTGACGACATCACCGGCAAGCTCACCGCTACCGCAGAAAACGCTGGTAAACTCCAACTCAGCGTTGACACCCTGACTACCGAGCGTGACGAAGTCACCAAGAAGCTCGCCACCGTCGAGGAAGAAGCAGCCGCTCTCAAAGAAAAAGCCGCCTCCGTCGATACCCTCACCACCGAACGCGATGATCTCAAAGGCAAGCTCACCGCCGCTGAGGAAAACGCAGCCAAACTCCAAGAGAAAGTCTCCACCGTCGATGCTCTGACCGCCGAGCGCGATGAACTCACCAAGAAGCTTGAGAGCGCTGAGCGAGAAGCTGTTGTGCTGAAGCAGCTCCGCACTGAGAACAACAAGCTCATGAAGCAGCTTGATGAGGCAAAGAAGGCTCAGAAGGCTGCTAACGCGGAGGTCAACTCGCTTCAGACTCAGGTCGCTGCTCTCGTCGCTCAGATTAACAACGGCGGCATGACGAGGAGTAAGAGTGGTGGGGGGAGGAAGCCCATCAAGGATCCGAAAAGGGCGCAGGAGCTGGTCATTGTTCGGGATCCTCGGAATGGTAGTGGACTGTAAGTTCTCCCTTCTCACTGTTTACGATGTAGAGATACTAACGTTTATAGGAGCCATATTGTGCGACGACGCAACCTCAACTCCTCTGCGACAAGGTCTTCTTCTCAGTCTGATGGATCGGCTGATGCTTAGATGATGGAATAAGATGGATGCATGAACATGTTTAACGAGTCACTCATTTGAAAACCCTTTCCTTTGTATACCTTTCTTTGAGTTTGGGATGTTTGAGTAGCGAAGATGGTTTACGTAGAGGTTATACTAAGACGGACGATGCAATATCTGTATGAGGAACGGTGCATTACGATAGGATCATGGGAAGATATATTTCTTTGTGTATGGATAATGGATAATGGACGGGATGAATACATATAAATTGGGAGGTTTATGGCTGCTCATGGATCGTGAATGTTTCCTTGTTTATTGCTAAATATCCGAGGCTTCGAGTCACTACCGTGCTGTATAGCCACCGTCTACCGGGAGGTTCACCCCAGTGACCCATCGCGCCTCTTGACTAGCAAGGAAGATAGCGGCACCAACAAGATCTCGTGGCGACCCAGTTCCATGGAGAGGATGCATTGACCGGATGAGGTCTCTGTCGCGAGTCTTGATAGTGTCGGCAAAAATGGCCGTCTCCGTAACTACACCACCTGTCAGCGTGAATGAAAGTCATCAGATATCGAGAACTTACAGCCTGGGCAGATGGCATTGCAGTGGATGCCATCTTTCGCGTAGTCGAGAGCGATGGTACGCGTCAAGTTCGTTACGCCACCTTTCGAGGCAGCATATGCAGCTTCACGATTAGCATTGCGAAAATTGTAGAGAGGGGGTTCTTACCATTGGTAACTCCTCCGACGAGGCCAAAGATAGAGGACATGTTGATGATCCAGCCTCGGTCGCCAGTCTCGGACTTGTCTTGCTTCAGCATCTGCGCAATGACATACTTGCTGACGAGAAAGATGGATTTGAGGTTGACAGCAAGGGTCAGATCCCACCAGTCCTCTGGAGTTTCGTGTACCCGACGAGGTTCTTTTCCTGCTTCGACAGAAATACCAGCGTTGTTGACAAGACTATAATGGGTGAGCGTTTGATCTCAGCGGAGGTTCAAAGGCCTTTTGCTTACACGTCAATACGGCCAAACTGGATGACAGCTCTAGAGACCAGTTGCTCCACGGCAGCGGTTTTAGTGACATCCGTCTCAACGAAGATAGCCTGACCACCATTTGATCTGATCAATTCATCTGTGTTGACCTCCTCCTCTCCATTCACACTCGCACGTGCAGCCGGCTGGAGATCAGCGCAGACGAGGTGCGCCCCCTCATGAGAGTAAGCCAGTGCAATTGCACGACCCAAGCCTGATGAAGAGCCCGTCACAATGCAGACTTTGCCAGCCAAACGAGGTCCAAAAGTCGAAGTCGCCATTGTTTCTGTTCTTGATAACGATATCAGGGTCAATGTGCCATTTGAAGTGAGTTGTCGGTATTTATAGAGGCGTCAAAGTGACACTCGGAGCTACCGGACTGTAAGCCGCGGCTCAGTGTCCCTCAATCTAACCACAATTCGTCACCTTGCAGCGGTATCTCAATTTTGAGTTTGGCATTTATAGCGCGAATGCGACGTGCCGTAAGAGGACAACAAGCCGAATGGCCAATAGGATCGAGTATTTGAAGCCGTCTCTCGAGTAAATGGCAATCAAGCCGAAGATCATCGCGGAATTGCTGCTGCGGTAGCATCACAGACGATTGCATGATTGACTATGTAACTTTGCAATCTCGGCCTAGAATTTCGGTCAATCATTTGCTCCATTGACGCAGCATCGCGGCTTAGCTATCCTCACGTCAGAATTGAAATCATCAGGGATCCATGGTGTCGGTATTAGCTATCTGCAGGCCATTCATCTACAAGCTTTGCGCGGTGAAACCTGGTAGTCCATCCCAAATCCCTCTCAATATCATCCAAAAGCTTTAGAACCGCCTCCTGCTCGCCTTTCTCATAAAACACTTGTCCCGCTACAAACAACGCCTGCACTGAATTCGCCCTCACGGGATCTGAGGGCTCCGCTAGACTAACACCACAAATCTCTCTTGCGTAATGATGTACCTCTCGCTGAATCTGTCGATAAGACTTCAATCGCGCCGAGACAGTGGAGCGAATGAATGTTGATTCTTGTGGTTGGTTCACGAGGAGGAGAATCATGGCCATGTGATAGTTTTGCATTGTTGCAGCGCAGATTGGGAGTTCGTACCATATTTGGGTGAAGCTGCTAAAACATGAACCTGACGAAGGGTATGGTGTTCGGGCATATGGTTTGAATGTTGATGGGAGACTGTCGTGCCATTTCTTGAATTCTTTGAGCAGCATCTTCCAGCGTTCGAGAAGGCGTTCTTGTGTGACGCCAATGGTTGGACGTTGACCAAGGGGAAGTGCGTAATCCGAGGGATTTATTGCGTCGCCCGAGGTGAGATGATTTGAGAGCTTGCCAATGAGCCATGTCAGTTCATTACTCTTAGTGTCTTCTTCGATATCAGCTGCAGTACGAATATCCGCTGAACATGGAGGACTGAAGGGCATGAGGGTTCCATCTTCCGTAGTGGCGAGACCTGCGTTCTGCCAAAGACGTACGTCTTTGAGATCAAGACGGGTTTGTGTTTCGCTGATGACTGGCAAGGTCAGTATGATCCATACATAGATGCGAGAGTCGAAGCTTACAAGCGCAGAGAAGATCCTGGCGCGCTAAGCTCCAAAGAATAGGACCCTGGATAGCCGTGCGCGGTATCACCACTGGTGAAGCAGGATGTGAAGTATCCTCCGCTGGATTGAACAGAGGCAAAGCGCTGAGATGAGCTCTCCAAGCTGTCCCAGGTGCATCCATCAGTTCGTAGATACAGAGGATAGCAACTGCAGCAAGCATATCCTCTTTATCACTCAAGTTCTTCTCGTACGTACAAAGGTCAACCGCATTCTTTAGATGGTGAATAGCTTCATCGTAGTGCTTTGCAGATTCATAGCGCCAGTCATAACCTTGCCATCTAGAGTCATCGGAGATTGGAATGAGATGACTCTTGTTTACGCGGTACAAGTGCTTGGCTGCGATAGCACACATTGATGACTTGAGCAAGGGACTCGTTGCTGCTTTGACAGGGACTTTGCCTGAGAAATAGCAACCAGTGTCAAAGATGTCGAACCTGACATTGTTAGAGGTACTTATATCAACGGAGAGCAAAACCTACCAGATACCTGGTCCTTCTTTGTAATGCTTGAGTAGATGAAGTGTTGCCAGTCTTGAGTGGTCTGGATGTTCGTCGGGAGTTGGAGGTGTTCCTGGCTCGGCATCTGGAGCATATGCTTCCCCTTCAACGGTAAGAGAACCATCAGCCCAAAGGTCTAATTCTGGCTCAGGAGACTCAGAAATCTGCTCCACTCCCGCAGTATAAGATGTCTCCCTTGTGTCATTAGGATAGTCAATCCTTATGCCGTCCTGCTCCGCGTAAGGATCTTCAACATGGACGAAGTGAACTTGGCAAATATGTTAATTTAGCTCCCAGGAATGCAAGATAGGCTAAGCACTTACGCTCGTCCGGAACATCAACCCAGACATGACCCGCCTCAAAAGCGTCACCGGTATCAATCGCATCAAAATCTTCAACGACCTCGCTTCGACTCCTCTTTCTAGCATAACTCTGGAAAGGCCGAAACACCGATCTCTTGGAATAACTGCACGTTCGCGAACTTTTGCTACATGCTCCACAAACCGGCTTTGCTTCATCGCATTTGAGCTTTCTGCTTCTGCAAGTTTGGCTTGCTCGCCATCAGTACCTCATTTCATCAGTTTGAGGGGGTAAACTTACCAGCCTGAAAAAGACCGCATTGTCGTCAGGCCGAGAGATTGATGGAAAGCATTTGGGTGATTGAGCCGAGCGGTGTTTTATGAACAAGGTGCTTGTTTCGATGGGTTTGCCACTGCGGGATTGAGTCATATGCGGAGACCAAGCCGAAGACCAGGAGAATGCTGACGGAAGAGGATATCAAGACGAAGGAGGGATGAGAATGTGGGGTAATGAGTGACGTCTCGGCAGTTTAGAGCCCCGGTTCATAAGCGGACCCGATTAGCGGAGCCGACTTGTATATGAAGTTGTCTGGGCTATTTATTGAGCTAAATGGCTTCTATCTTTGCTGGGTCAATGGATACAAAGTGTAACTTCTTATCTCAGATACAAACAAAACAGTAGTTCTTCAATTCATTATCATGTCTTCTCAATCAGCCCCATTCTCCGTCTCTGGCAAGACTGCCATCGTCACAGGCGCTGGGTCAGGTATATCTCCCCCGACAAATCATATGTATAATAGACTTACAAGTCCCAGGAATCAACTATGAGTTTGCTCAGATCCTGCTTGGAAAGAACTGCAACGTCGTCATAGCAGATCTTTCTCTGAGACCAGAAGCCGAGGCTCTAGTCTCAAAGTTCAAAGACTCCTCCCCCCGAGCAGTCTTTGTCAAGACAGACGTCACATCCTGGAAAGATCTAGCCAATGCATTCAAAACCGCTGTCAAAGAGTTTGGCGACTTTGACATCGTTTGTCCAGGTGCAGGTGTCTATGAGCCTCATTTTTCCAACTTCTGGCATCCCCCAGGTTCCGCTGAATCTAAAGACCCCCTTGACGGTGATCATTATAAGCTACTGGATATCAATCTCACGCATCCTATTCGTGCCACGCAACTTGCCATCTCACAATGGCTTCACGGCTCCCCCCAGAAAGTGTCACCTGAGAACCCCAAACGCGTGATCCATATTTCTTCTATCGCAGCTCAGTGCCCCGCTCTAAGAAGTCCTATGTATGGAGCGAGCAAGTTCGGCATCACGGGCTTTGTACGATGCCTTGCAGAAGTTGAGAAGATTGGCGTTCGTGTTAATGCTGTTGCACCTGGTTTAGTGCGCACCCCGCTATGGACGGAACATCCTGAGAAGCTGAAGTATGTTGATGAGGGGCAGGATGAGTGGGTTACGCCTCAAGAGGTTGCCGAGGCCATGCTTCTTTGTGTGGAGAGTGACAAATATCCTGGTGGAACGGTGCTTGAGGTTGGGAAGAACAACACTCGTTGTGTGCAGCTGTTTAATGATCCTGGACCTGATACGAGTGGTCAGTCGAAGGGAGTTTCTATTAGTAACACTGAGGAGGCGGATAAGAGTATTTGGGAGTGGCTTGGTGATAAGTCGATTTGGGGTTCAACTTTGTAAGCGTGTCAGTTAGTGTCTGTAACATCGAAAGCCAGTCTTTACCTCAGATCATATTGCTCCCTCGGTTGACTCGCTGTTCGCATGATAGCCCCGCAATGTAATGAGCGTGCTATCACGAGTACAGCTCGTGAAAGTGCCACGCATTAGACTCTCATGCATACGCGGGTTACTTATTTAGGTAACCGAAGATGGTCAAATGACCCTGATGTCTGTGTTGTTCTCGGCTTAGCCAGTCAATATGCCTTCCCCTCTTCTAGCTGCACGCCACTTTAATTCAACGCAGCGAGGTGCAGCGACATAAACCCCACGCAAATACGACCCCCGCCCGCTGTCTACTCGTTTATGTAATTTCATCGTTGCCTAATGTACCCAAGGTTATGGAATGGTTGAGGTCGGCTTGTTGTCCGTGTTTTTGGCTCTTGGGTGGCTTGATACCCACATTTCGCCTTGACTACCGTTTTGGGTCGTGATGATGTCGTCAATGTAATCAGTGTACCTAGTCTGAAAGAGAAGAATGGCGATGAATGTATCACAAGAAGTAGCAATCTCGATTGAGTTTTGTAATTATATATACGTCAACCCAAATCCAATGCCTAGACCTGAATCCCTCGTCCAACATCGCCATCCTCTCATCACATTATCGAAAACAGTCGCATTCGTTTGCGTTTCATTCAGTAAATATCAATATGAGTCAAACAGACGTCCTCATAATCGGTGCCGGGATGTCAGGTATCGGTCTCGCTGTCCAACTGATCCGAAAGTTCGGCACTAGAGACTTCGAGATCATCGAGAAAGACTCTGCCATGGCCGGAACGTGGCGAGTCAATAGTTATCCAGGCTGTGGATGCGACGTATGTATCAAAAAGTCTAGAGGGATTCCATCTTACCTCTCTTAAAGGTTCCATCGCATTTCTATTCATACTCCTTCGCTCTGAACCCCAGCTGGTCTCAAGCATATGCTATGCAACCAGAGATCCAAACCTATTTCAATGATGTTGCCAACAAATACGATATTGAAAGACATGTTAGGTTTAACTCAGTTGTTGAATCTGCGCATTGGGACCAGTCTACTGGAATTTGGGAAACCACTATTCGAGATGTCAAAACGTCGGAAGTAATGACTCGTCGCTCCAAGGTCCTGATCTCAGCTGTCGGTGCCCTTTCCATTCCCAAAGAATGCGATATTTCTGGCGCTTCAGACTTTGGAGGGCGAATATTTCATACTGCCAAATGGGATCATTCCTTCGATTGGAAAGACAAGGAGGTAGTGCTTGTTGGTTGGTTTGCACCAGAATACACTAGCTTCAGTCGCTGATTGAAATAGGAAATGGTTGCAGCGCAACTCAAGTCCTCCCTGTCATAAGCTCGGGAGACAGCGCCGTCAAGAAGGCAACCCAGTTCGCGAGACAAGCTCACTGGCTAGCAGAACGTCCCAATCCAACCTACTCGGCCACTTTCAAATGGGTCATGAGATGGATCCCCTTTGCAATGCGCTTATATCGTGCATGGCTATACTACCTGAAAGAGCGAGACTTTGCCGGCTTCAAAGTTGCCGAAGGTCTTCGAATCAGGAATCAATGGGCGAAAGATACTACTGACTATATCCGAAAGGCCGCACCGGATAAGTATCTAGACTTTCTGGTCCCAAAGACTGAGGTCGGGTGCAAGCGAAGGGTCAATGACACTGATTACCTTGCCTGTTTACATCAGGATAACGTTGAGCTTGTATATAACGATCCGATCCAAGAGATTGAAGCAAAAGGCGTACGAACAATTTCCGGAAGGTTGGTAACAGCCGATGCTATTGTTCTCGCGCATGGATTTGAGACTCAGAAACCACTATTTCCCATGAAGATATATGGAAAAGATAGGGTCAGTATAAACGAGCATGTAAGTATTCTCTACAATGCTTCCCACGAGTGATGGTCTACCGCTTGCTAACAGGAGATAGTGGAATCAAGTCAGTGAAGGTGCAGCGTCATCATACTTCGGAACATGCCTTTCGGAATTCCCCAATTTCTTCATCATGATGGGCCCAAACACTCTAAGTGGTCATCTATCAGTCATCTACACTACAGAATGCCAGATCAACTACACAATGAGAGTTCTCAGACCAATTCTTACAGGAAAGGCAGACATTGTTGAGGTTACTCCCGAGGCTGAGAGGAAGGATATAGACATAGTTCAAGAGAAAGCTAAACGCCTTGTTTGGGGGACAGGTTGCACATCTTGGTTTATTGACGAAAAGACGAAGAGGAACACAATCATGTTCCCGGACTGGCAGTTTAAGTTCTGGTTACGAAGTGTATTCGTGGCATGGAGTGATTTGGAGTATCGAAGGGTAAGCACTAACAATCCCATGAAGACGTCACGAGTCACTTTGCCGCTTCTTGCTGTGGCGGGTCTAGTAGGTTTAGGGTCATTTTATGTTCAAATCCTGAAAGCATAGCTGCACACAGGAAGACCAAAGGTTGAGAGACGATGTTCAAAGAGAGGCTTCACCGCCAGAGACATATTTTGAGAAAGTAATTCACACATTCTTGATGTTCAACTTGCTATATAACCATGCAAAAACCCACGATATGCCATAATGCTAAGCACGTTCAATTTTAACTTTACACTACTCCAATCATTACATCATTCATCTAAAGACGGGGAAGCGTCTTGGTAGCACAGCAAGAAGAGGGAGCCTCCTCCTCCTTCTTACCAAAAGCATCCTTAGATGCAGCATCGACGCAGAGAGCCGAAGGAGGAACCCAGAGACCAGGGTTCTTTTGGTAGAAATTTGAGGCGCGAAGCATGACGCTGACGGGCTCAGCGGGCATCACGGGGAAGTCCTCAGTGCGGGGGAAGTGAGTGAGACCAAACTGGATATAGCAGACGATATCAGTGTTCTCAATGGGCTCGTCGCGGGCTACCCAGTCGAGGATAGTGCTGTTGTGAGGGTGGTTCTCAACACCGGTGGACTGGCAGACGTAGTCACCAGCAGGGAAGATCTCGTAGTCCTTGTAGGGAGTGACCCAGAGACTCTTGCGAGCAAAGGCAGCGCGGTTATACACGACACTGCCGGGCTTGGCGAGGAGACCGGGGCAGTTGTTGTTGAGGATCTTGTAGGCGACGGGCTTCTTGGCGGATGGGTTGATGCTATTGGGGTTGGTAATGGCCCATGATCGACTCGTCTCGTGGCAGTAGTTCACAGCAGCCTCCTTGGCTGTTCGGAGAGGAGTGTTCTTGCAGTAGAAGCCGTTGCCGTAGGGGTTCTCGGGAGATCCAACCTCCGCCTCTGAGGGCATGGCGTCGTTCTGGACGATGGAGTTGTTGGGTCCGTCGACCTCGGGGTCCACACGGAGGGAGAAGATGTGCTGGTGGTTGTGAGCGTTGATGGTGGGCGCGACTTCGGTTCCGTAGGGAGCGGCTGTCTCGCTGGGGTGCATGCAGTAGGTGTTGAGCATGCCGGTCAGCTTGACCTCAAGCTTGTAGGTACCGTCGAGGGTGAAGGTATGATAGAAGCCGTACTCGTAGTTGGCGGCAGTGATGATTTGAGAGATGATGAGCTTGCGATCACGGGCGGAGATGACAGAGCCGTCACGGTAATCGGTGTGCTTGTACAGAAGACCGTTGTCTTCCTCGTGGATGCAGATGGCGTTCTTGATGACAGCGGGATCACCGGAACCAGTAGCCATGACAGCATCAAGGTAGTGGATGGCGCCCTTGCAATCACATCCCAGCTTCAGAGAGTTGGTCATGAGGCCGGTGCCATACTCACCGACGTCGAAAGCGTGCTTCTTGTGGTGAGGAGGTTCGGGGTTACCGTAGGGAACGACCATCTCGACGACGCTGATACGGTTGAAGAGGGTGCGCTCGCGGTGCTCATGCTGATCCTCCATGCGAACATCAGAAAGAACAATACCTTCACGGTAGTTGAATCCGATGTGCATCTTGTAGCCAGCCCAAGAAATCTCATTTCCTCGCATGCGGAACGAAACGCCCTGGGGCTGGGTGATGTTGATGGGCTTGAGAGTGCCATCAATGTAGTTCTCGCCGATAAACTCAGGCATGTAGTTGTGCGAGGCGAGAGGAATCTTTGTTCGCTCACCGTTGACGTAGCGTATGTCAACAGTGAGGACCTCCTCCTTCTCAGTATCGACCACGACGGAGAAATCCAGCGGGTGCGCATACTGGTTATCGTTGGGCGAAGCGCGATAATACACCAGACCCTGCTGGAGACGGCGCTCATAGCCCCAACGCTGATCAACGCCAATCGCCCAAGCATCGATGTAGATCTTGGACATGTCGTCGATGCCGAGGTCCTTGCAGGCCTGGATGACACGAGGGTCGGCGCGAGCAACGCGCTCGCAGACGTCAAGATCCTCGAGGGTCAGAGTAGGACCGACCTCAGAGACGTCCTTCCAGAGCTCGACCTTGCCGTCGGCGATGTTGGCGACGACCTCGGAGACTTGACCATTGCCCCTCTCGATGACGATGGCGAAAGCGCGACGAGAAGGTCGGGGACCAGTTCGGGCGCGGAAAGCAGCATATTCTGCCTTGAGAGGCTCACGGAGAGTGAGACAGTTGAACTTTAAAGTCTTGGGCTGAGCATGATCACGGATGATCTTTGCGGCAGCGCGAATCTCATCAATCGATAGCGGATCTACAATTGTTAGGGCCAGGCCGATTGGAGGGGTTCAATTGAATGGCGGGGAAAACATACCGAGAGGATGCAAATGTTGAGAATTTGACAGGTCGGGAGCGGCGTCGTTGGCTTCTTCCCGAAAGATGGTGTAGCCGGCGATGGATGAGGTGTCTGCAATCATGGTGAACGTTGTCTGGGCTGAGCGACTGTGCCATACGGTGGATGATCAAGTAACTGTATAAGTGTTCCAAGGTGTTGGTTGACCTGGAGGGAGCAAAGGTGAACAAGAACTGTAGCTTAATTGGTATCTCACTATAGAGAGAAAAGAAAAAAGAAGATATTGTCAAGAGGATACAGAGCTTCTTATAGAGAAGAGTAAAAGAAAAGAAAAGCAAGGCGGATTAGGTAGAAGAGACAGACACGGCATGGCATGGCATGGCATCCACCGTGTGGCGCCCGCTCCGATTGTCCTGGCAGACACCGCTCCGCTGCATCTCCACTGAGCGGGAGTCCGCTGAGACCAGTGTAAGACATTACCTACAGAAGCAAAGATGCTGACTAGACTACAGTTGCATCTGCAGTGGAAACACAAGCGAGATCTAGATTGCGACAAGGGTATCTCTACCGAAAACTGCTACAGAATTGCATTCTCTCGATTGATCCTGGGGAATATTCACTATCTGTCATGCCAAGCCATCTCCGGCAGTTCGACGCGCCGCCTCAAGAACTCTCTGATCTCCTCGAAACGGGCATAACAATGAACGTTTTCAACAGGTCCACAAATTACTGTATCTGTCTGCTATCTAGCATAAGTAAACGGTTGGGAAACACGAGGCTCAATCATCTGACCCCAGCGATCCCAATCCTCCCCCTCATCTAAACTTCTAACCGCTTTCAGCATCTGTTTCTCAGCTTTGCACCCATGCCCTGCGCTAAACCGCTTCCAGGTAACGTTTTGCAGTTTTGCTCAGCGGCCGATAAGAATGTCGTCTCCCCCGAGATAACCGAACAGGTGATCCATCCCATCCCCTTCATCCCCCTTGATTACGTTTCTCCCAAGATGTTACCGGCCCGGTCGAAAAAGCAACGCGTTATTCCCCACGGGGAAGTCATTGTACAAGATGCTGCAATTCATCACGTAATGGAAATCTCGTCGTCCTCTCTCCTGATGCGATGCATCGCTGTTCCCCATGGGGTACCATCGCGTTTCCCCGCAAACCGCCTGGCCAAGCCATTGGAATGATCGCTAAACTTGCCGGGTTGTCCTGTCAGAATAACGACGGCGTTGTCCTGTTTGCATGCGTCACTGGGCTTACAGTAGGTAATCTGTCAGGTATGGCAGACGCCGCCGTCGCTGAAAGGGCGTTAGTAGGGCAGTATGACCGGGGCTCGAGATAACAGTGCTAGAATGCCCCCTTATCTCTGAGGTGTGCTACTAACCCCAATGCGCGCTTTTTTGGCCTCTGCCAGGTTTTTCGTTCAGCGCTGAAGCATCCCTACAATCAGCCACCACCACCACAATCTCTGTACCCCATACAGTACTATCATTGCCCGTAGAGCGAACCCGGCCTGTCACACGATAAGTTAACCTTGATACCAAGCACCTACCAATTCTAATTCTGTGCTGTGTGTGGCCTTCGTAATGTAAAAAAAGGGTCTCCTTGCCAAAAAGACGCTGGTCCGTTCCCCGTAGCAAATTGGATATAAGCTTGCCACGCGCATTTGCTTTTTTACTTCCCATTTCATACAACACATCGCAATTGATCCATCTCTCTGAGTCACATCACATTCTCGCTAAGGCTGCCCGTCGCCTTTTCCCCCTCTCCCCTTTTACGTCATTTATTTTCGTTTATTCTCTCGACGAGGTCATCGTCAGACGCGGCCATGACCAACGACGTCGAGACAAACTCTGCGCTTAAGCGCTCAGATACCACCAACCAAGCCATCCGCGATGCAGAAGATCTCGCAAACTTTGGCCATGACCAGAGTCTCTCGCGAAAATTCAGCATGTGGAGCATGTTTGCCCTGGCCTTCTCTGTCCTCGGTACGTGGTCCACCTTCGCGCAGGGCATCGACAGCGGCTTGACCAGCGGAGGCCCCATCGCCATCCTCTGGGGCCTGGTTCTTGTGTTTGTCTGCAACGTCTGCGTTGCAGTGTCGCTGGGTGAGATGTGTAGTAGTATGCCTACCGCGCTCGGTCAGGCGTACTGGATCTCGCGATTGTGGCCGACAAAGTCTGGGCGGCTCTGCTCGTATCTTTGTGCGTGGATTAACATGACTGGCTGGATCACTTTGTCGGCGTCGCAGATTGCTTTCATGGGCGAGTTTATGCTCAAGATGAAGGTTCTTTTCCAGCCGGACTGGGCTGGTGCGGATAAGGGATGGGTTCTATTCCTCGTCTACGTCGGCGTTACTCTATTTATGACTCTGTTCAACGTCGTGGCGTGTCGAAAGGACGTCGTTCTTCCCTGGTTCAACAACTTCGTTGGTATTTCCTTCGCCAGTCTTTTCTTCATCATCAGCTTGGCCATGCTCATCTCCGTTGGAACCAAGGACAACCTCCATTATCAGCCTGCCAGCTTCGTCTTTGGACAGTGGATCAACCAGACTGGCTGGCCCGATGGTGTTACCTGGTTCTTGGGCCTTATCCAAGCCGCCTATGGTCTTACGGCCTTCGATGCTGCTATCCACTTGGTCGAAGAAATTCCCTCACCACGAAAGAACATTCCCCGCGTTATCTGGCTCTCGGTCGTCATCGGTGCCATCACTGGTTTCATCTTCATGGTCGTTTGTCTCTTTTGCATCGTGGATATGAGCATCGTCACTGATCCTACGACCGGCCTTGCTTTCATGGATCTTCTCAAGCAGACTGTAGGTCTCGAGGGCGGAACTGTCCTTCTGACACTATTCATCGTGAACGGTATCGGACAGGGTATTGGAATCGTTACGACCGCTTCGCGTTTGACTTGGGGTTTCGCTCGAGACGGTGGTCTTCCCTGGAGCAACTACTTTGCCAAGGTCGACGATTTTTGGAGGGTTCCTGTTCGTGCACTCTGGCTCCAGGGCGGTGTCATGGCTCTCATCGGAGTTCTCTACACTTTCGCATCAACGGTCTTGGAAGCTATTCTAAGCGTCAGCACAATCGCGCTCACAGTGTCCTACGGCATGCCCATTCTGACTCTCCTCCTCGTCGGCCGAGACAAGCTCCCACCGGGCGAGTTCTCTCTTGGACGATTTGGTTCAGTCATCAACTGGGTTAGCGTCGTTTACTGCGCCGTCACCACCGTTTTCTTCTTCTTCCCAGGCGCACCGAACCCCGCGGTTGCAGACATGAACTACGCCATTGCTGTTTTTGGCATCATGCTTGTGATCACGCTGGTGTTCTGGGTCATCAAGGGCCGTATCACTTATCTGGAGACCGAGGAGGCGCAGGGAAACATCATCTATGCGCAGCGCGCGGAGCGGGCCAACTATGTTGATGTCGATGTCCGAACCAAGACGGATACGGAAGCTCATCGAGCTCCTCAGAACGGAGGGCCTAGTGCTTCCTGATTGGTTGGAAGGACCGGCATCGGGAGACTTTGTGAATATGGAACAGATACGTGTAGTTGTAGCTGAAATTTAGAATCAATGAAAGATGGGCACTTGCGCATGGGAAAACCCGTTCTATTTAATTGCACTGTATCTTTGGTCTATCTTATTACCATAATCGGTATAGTTGATCTCAAATGTCAGTAAACGTTGATTTAGGAAGCATATTTGCATTTTTGAGAGCAAATCATACGAGTTGTCAGTCATATCACCCCTGGATCATGCACCAAAGGTCCCATGGCACGGTAGATGATCAACCGCTTGCAATTCCAGTAGCTGAATGCATTTCCTTGCCCAGATTCTGCTTAAATCGCCTGCAAGATGACTGCCCGATACGGAAGCGAGAAACATCTCCTTATCGGTCCAGGGTATCCCGCCTGGATATCCACACCGGCCCGGAGGACACTATACCGAGAATGGGCAACACTTTTCAACTTTTTGTCCTGGGGTATCGGAACCCCACGTTGATAGGTTCCGCTGCTATACGGCACTGATATCGAGTGACGTTGGTGAAAGACTATGGGTATACAAGGATAGCTTTTCCTCAGCTGATTTCCACAGAGATTTCTGTATAATCGAATCATCATACATCCACAATGAGTCTAGACGTTCAACTTACCGCCCCTAATGGGCGAACCTACAAGCAGCCTACTGGTCTGTTCATCAACAATGAATTTGTTCCATCCTCAAACGGCAACAAAATCACTTCAATAAACCCAACGTAAGACCAATGGCCCACTGCAAAGAGAATCACCACTAATAATAGCAGAAATGAGCAGGAAATCACCTCCGTCTACGCCGCATCAGCCGAAGATGTCGACAAAGCCGTCCGCGCCGCTCGTCGCGCCCTTCGCAATCCCGCCTGGCGAGATCTCCCTGCTACAGAGCGCGGCAAGCTCATGAACCGACTTGCCGAGCTCGTTGAAGAAAACAGAGATATTCTCGCTACGATTGAAACATGGGATAACGGAAAGCCTTACTCAGTTTCGTTCAACGAGGACATGACTGAGGTGGCTGGGACGTTAAGATACTATGCTGGCTTTGCGGATAAGGTGTTTGGACAGGTCATTGAGACTACTGGTGACAAGTTTGGGTATACCATCCGTGAACCTATTGGTGTCTGCGGACAGATTATTCCGTAAGTGCATCTCGGAAAGAGTAGTCCAGACGCCTCCTTGACTAACGACTTTGATAGATGGAACTATCCCCTTGCCATGGCAGCCTGGAAGCTCGGCCCTGCTCTCGCCTGCGGTAATGCTGTAGTCCTTAAGCCTGCCGAGCAAACACCCCTCTCCATCCTCTACTTCGCCAACCTTGTCGTTAAGGCAGGCTTCCCCCCTGGTGTCGTTAACATCGTTAACGGTCTTGGAACCGTCGCCGGTGCAGCCCTCGCTTCTCACATGGACGTTGATAAGATTGCCTTTACTGGCTCTACACCAACAGCAAAGACAATCATGAAGATGGCGAGCAGTAACCTGAAGAATATCACTTTGGAGACTGGTGGCAAGAGTCCCCTTATCGTCTTCGATGATGCTGATATCGATTTGGCTGTTTATTGGGCCCATGCTGGTATCATGTCGAACCAAGGTCAAATCTGCACTGCAACAAGCCGCATTCTCGTTCAAGATGGTATCTACGATAAGTTCCTCGCTGCTTTCAGAGCCCAAGTCAAGAACATCTCCAAGGTCGGCGATCCCTTTGACGAGAAGACCTTCCAAGGTCCCCAGGTCACAAAGGCTCAATACGACCGTATTCTCTCTTTCGTCGAAGTCGGCAAGAAAGAAGGTGCCAAACTTGAACTTGGTGGCCAGCCATTCAAGAAGGTCGGCGATGGAAAGGGTTACTTCATCGAACCTACAGTCTTCACTGGCGTTTCCCCCAAGATGCGAGTTTTCCAGGAAGAGGTTTTCGGACCGTTTGTGGTGGTTAGCAAGTTTAGCTCTGAAGAAGAAGCTATCAGCCTAGCCAACGATACCCAGTATGGTCTTGGAAGTGCTCTGTTTACTACAAACTTGACGAGGGCGCATCAAGTAGCGAAGAGGATTGAAGCTGGTATGGTTTGGATCAACTCAAGTAATGATAGCGATTGGAGAATTCCATTTGGCGGAGTTAAGCAGAGTGGGATTGGAAGGGAGTTGGGAGAGGCCGGTCTTGCGGCGTATTCGAATATCAAGGCTGTGCATGTTAACATTGCGGCGAAGTTGTAGGGCAGATGGATTAGTAATTATATCATCACGCATAGCCTAGTAGATGGATTGAAAGATAGTCTATCTGTACCAACAGCTCATAAAGAAAGATAATTTGGAGATCATCCAGCCAACTTCTTGAGGACATCGACGGGTACACCTCGACGTATACTCCAAATTGTGTCGTGGTCCGCTGCCTCGATGGTCTTCGTATTGTAGCTAACGACTTGCTCAACCTCTTCTCCTTTGAAACAACTATCCAGCCATTTCGGTCCATCAGTTCCCGGTGCTCCAATCATAGAATCCTCCTCAGCGTAGTAGACATCCACGGTCAATTTCTTACCCGCTTCCTTCAGCGCATGTACCAACTTCGGCACCAGATCGTCATAATCGAGCCAGTCGCCCCATCCTGGTACTCCGTCTGTCTTCTGCATCAAGAAAACCGACTCGTCACCAAAACCACGAATACTCTCAGCGTGCACAAGTTTGAACAAGAATGGTTCCAAAGACTCCTCGAAGAGCGCATCGGCTTTGATCTCCTCAGCGCCACCTTCGACATTCTTCTTTTTGGATAGGCCAAACATTTGGCTCATACCAGCGGATGTCGCGACAACTGGCCCCAGAGTGCCGTTGACGAAGCCGATGAGCTTGTCTGCTTGGGCTAGCATGCTGGCGGGCAGTGATTGGGTTACAGACATCGACAAGAGATGGGAGTGAGATGGGAGGATCCACGGAGCTCCGACGGCAAGGTAGGGTCTTTCTGGGTGGAGAATCTCGGGGTGATGCATGAGCATGTCAAAAGCGTAAACGGTTCCTCCGCTGTGGCAAGCAAGAGATACATGCTTGATTCCAAGATGCTTGAGCAAAGCCAGAGTCATTTCTTTGAATATTAGCTATCTGTTGCCTTCGTCCCGGTCAGTGATGACTTACTTCGGCACATGGCAGGTCTCTTGTCCAGCTTGACAGGATCCGTCCCACCAAAACCCGGCCGGTCCATAACGACGATGCGAACACGGTACTTCTTGGCCAGTTCATCCTTCGCACAGTGAAAAATTCTTGACGCACATAGCGGCGCAAAGAAGAGTAGCACATTCTCATCAGCGGCGTTGTGATAGCCGTAGTCGGAGTATTTAACCTGGAGACTGCCATGATCATCTGATGGATCGGCTGGGAGCTGGAAGGTTTGGGAGAAGCGAGGGTCTTTGAGAAAGGCCTCGGGATCTTTGAATTCTGCTGTACTTGCCATTGTGACTTTGAATGTGTATGCACTCTTTTTCTTCAATTGACGGTTTCTTGGCAGGTTGAGAATAAAGAATGGGTGAGCAATGAGTGATACGAGACATGTACCAACACGTCACGTGTAACCTTGAAGGCCTGTCACAGGCTGAATTTGGCGGTGGATAAGAGGGGTAAGAGCAGCATCAATTGTTAACAATTTATTTGGATCGGTATGAAGGATTGAAGGATGAGTCTAGAAATCAACGTCCTTCTCACATCATTTCTAGCCATTTCAGCATATTCTGATTCCCCGATCTTTCCAAATCTTGCTTCCAGCGTTGCTTTGCCTTTCGGTTCAATAATCCCGCCGGAGATCCTTGACTTGTCAAAATCTCAAGCATCTTATGGTTACCATGTTCCATAGCAATTCTCATCGCTTTCCGAACATTCTTGCGCTTCTTATGCGCTCCAGCGATAGATAAAAGTTTCACCATCTCCAGATTCCCTCTTTTGACTGCGATAGGCAGAGCTACATCTACCGTCCTTTCGCCATTAATTATGTCAGCAATAACATCGGGCTCTTCATCCTTTAAAGCCTCAATGCTCCTCGTCGGGCCCAATGAATAGCCCATTTCTATGAGTCTTCGAACGATGGGCAGACAATCGTCCAATACAGCGCGTTGAAGCCTTCTCAAGCCCCAAGATGCAAGGGTGTCTGCGCCGGAGGAGAGGCCCTTGGTCCACCAAACGCCTTCATCCTCACTATAACCTTCCAATAAAGCATCGTAAACCAAATTGAAAACTTCAATATTGGTTGTGATCTCTAGCATTTTACTCAACTTGATACCAGCAGGCGATCTTGAAGAAAGGCCAGTCCGTCCACTCATCCATATCATATCCGCAATCGATGGTGCTAGAAGTCGGTATCTCGTGAGAGGCCGACCCGTCTCAATTGCGACGCGCAGAAACTCGATCCGATAGAGAAGAGCGGCTTCAGTGATTACGTCCTCCCTGTATATGTCAAGTTCGCGTTCTCTTGTGGAAACACTCTTCAATAGGAGGGTAACGCATTCCATCTTGTCCAACTGGACAGCAAGCTTGACTGGGTTCGCAAGTCTTATAAGAGACTTTCCACAGTTCGGCGGCAAAAAGCCAAGTTGGTTGTCTACTATACGGCCAGCCTGAGGAATGGGTGTCTGGAACGATGGTAATGGTGCAAATTGGTGATCTGCTAGAAGTCCCTTATAGTGGAAGGGGCAAAGGATCGGATCCTCGTTGGAGAGTGTCTTCTCGAGAAGAGTGTTGTCGCTCAGATATACAGCCATTGATGCTAGAGCGTCGCGAAAAACTGCACAAGATTCATCTAACCGAAGTTCTGTCGCATCGAGTGTCGGTGATTCATTCTTGAGGTAGAAATCGGGATGCGAGTAGATGTATCCGTGCTTGACCGCTACTTCACAAACTGTGCGTACGATGTCTTCCAACTCCATCTGCGAAGATGCTTGCTGCATGTATTGGTAAATATGTTCTGAGACTTTCAACAGCAGAATATGGTCTTGAGTTGGCGGTTTCGTCCTGATTCTGCCCAATGTCCTGACCGTCAAGTACATGACCCAGAAATCGTCGCTAGGGACTACTGATGAGCTGGAAGTGAACAGATCTTTCTCAGAGAGATTGCCGTCTTCGGATTGCTCTTGATTGCCTTCTGGAGGCGATGGAGATAACGGTCTGACCAGATCCGGCGTCTCGGGCTCAGAGTTGGTATCATCGTCGTCGGATATATTCTCTAGAAGAGGTGGATACAAAGAACGACGATCATTGTCTACCGTGTGATAGAAAATGGTTTGTTTCCGCACAGGATCCCAGTATCCAACATCATCCAGCATGTTGGACTCGAGGATGGCCTCCATTGTCATGAGGTTGAAGGCTTTGCTGACGCGGCATAATTTCAGCATTTCGGCGAGAGAAAGGGACACTGTGCATTGCTGAATGATGTGAAGCCATATTTCCGTTGGGAAAAAGCTGGGTAGGTATTCCTGGTCTCTCATGATGTATTGACTGCCATTGGATCAATGGAGTTCGTATGTTAAATTGTCAAGTTGGTGCGTAGCGAGGAGTCATCAAAGATAATGCTGACAGTGCATTCACTGCACAGCCGCGGGGAAGGGTCCACTAAAATGCAGTGTCTCTGCGAGCGCTGGATGGGTATAGCTTCTTCTAAATTGATTGAAAGGATAAGAATACTTACGGTAATTAAGGAAAACTATAATTGAAAGCTATATTTGCAGATCTGGGCAAGGTTTGGAATCATCAAGATGAATACCGATTGTTGTCGCGTGTAAAGAGTTCTGCACTTGCCTTGGGAAGCAAGAAAACACTAACTAAACCTGCTTATAGGATGTCAAGATAAATTCAACAAAATATATCCCAAAGCTTAGGCTAACTTACCTGAGTAATTTGATTCCCTATGTTAGGTTCTGGGGTTTTCTTGCCTCCCTTAGACTTGCCTTCCTTACCCTTTGCCTGGATCTTGGTGGTGTATCGAGATCGATTCTGATTCGCAGTGACAAGCCTGGAGTAGGCGGTAAGGCATTTTTGGTCTCCGAGAGGCTTTCGGTTTTCCTCTGTTTCAATATTACCGCAATCAACGCAAATCTTTCAAAGACTGCAGAAACAAATCTCGAATTTGGCGGTTTTATTACCCTGATATAATTTGAGTCACAATGGAATGCCTCAACCTGCCCCCCGAATCCGTTGCCTTACTTCATGCCATGAATGAGGCTGAGCTGCGTGCTTTCATAGGAAAAGGAAACTCAACCGACACTGGCAGTGAGGAGAGCTTGAGAATCCGTATCTATGCAAGCTACCTTTTGTTCGAGATATCAAGCTCTGATAATGTTTTGGAAGAAGCTATCATTTGGACTAAAGGAGGGATCGTTGCTTCACCTCCGCATAAACAGGCTCTCGACGACTGGTTCGACATTTTCGCGACGCTTCTGGTGATCTTGCACCACTCCCAGCAACAGCCTGGACGAATCGCTGAGACGTGAGTTGTACTCTGCTTTTCGCTTAGCACATAGATACTGATCTAAGAGATTGCTAACATCACGGTATCTAGGTCCAACAGTGACGCCATGCTCAATGATGTTGATCTTCGAATGAGGCTCCTCAAGAACCAAGCAGCCGCATCAATGATGAGGTTCGAACAGAGCCACCTCATGGAAGATTTGAGTCTGGCCATCGCTATTGTGGAACACTTGATACCGATGATAGATCTTAACAAGTCATCAAGGTTGCAGAACAACCTTGGTGTTATGCTTCACAATCGATATCAGTGTCTTGAAGCGATAGAGGATCTGAGCCGAGCTATTGAAGCGATGGAAACCGCCATTAGCCTTACTCCGCACGATAGTCCAGATCTTGCTCCCCGTCTAAACAACCTTGGACTCTGGCTCAGTGCTCGATATGAGAGGACAGGTCTGGTTCAAGACTTGGACTCTGCCGTTGAGGCGGCGAAGGAAGCAGTAAAATTGACACCTGAGGGCCATCAGCACTACGCTGGATATCTGAACAACCTGGCCAACATTCATGGCAAGCGGTTCCGGCGAACAAACACAGTTGATGACATAAACTGTGCAATCGAGGCATCATCAAGAGCTGTGGAGTCTACATCACAAAAGCACCCCGGGTTCTTGAACAGCCTAGGCGTATGGCTTTGTGAGCGGTTCGAAACATCGGGAGACGTCATGGATCTGGACCATTCTATTGAAGCAGCACGTCGTGCAGTAGATGGCACATCCCCAAGCTATCCTGATAGATCCGCATTCTTGAATACCCTGGGAACCAGTCTTAGCAGGAAATTTGAGAGAACTGATTCAGCGAAGGAGCTAAATGAAGCGTTGGATATCTTCACCCAATGCCTCAAAGCAACGCCTCGCGATGAATCGGAATTTGCATCCACTCTGAACAACCTCGGGATCTGTCACGGCATGCGATTTGAGAGGACGGGGTCAATTGCAGACCTGGACCATGCCATTGAGAGAACGCACGAGTCAGTAGCCAGCACTCTTCACGGTCATCCACAACTACCCAACCGGCTGAACAGTCTCGGGAATCAACTGAGGGCGCGCTTCCAAAGGACGGGAGCGATGCAAGATTTGGAACATGCTATTGATGCTGCAGAGAAAGCCATCCAAATCGTAACTAAGACTCACCCTCATTATCCTACATATCTGAGTAGCTTGGCAAATAAGCTAAGCTTACGCTTTGAGCGAACAAGCGAAGTACACCATCTTGATCGTGCTATCGAGCTGATCGATGAAGCAATCCAAGGTCCTCCATTGTCTCAAGATAGCCTCGCTGCCTACTACAACAACATTGGATCGTCGCTTCGCACACGCTACGAGAGAGCTGGTAGAGAAGGTGATATCGCTCGTGCTATCGAATCCTGCAACAAGGCGGTTGATCTGACAGTCCGAGGCCATCCCGATGTCTACTCCTACCTCAACAACCTCGGCAATGCGTATGGAAGCCGCTTCAATAAGATGAATTCCCTAGATGATCTAGATTGCTGCATAGGATATATCACCAAGGCAGTCGAAGCAATGCCCCAAGATCATCCCGATCGTTCAGTTATGATAAATAATCTGGGCAACTGGCTTGACAAGCGATTCGAGGTAGCAAAATCTGCCGGCGATCGGGATAGTCAAATCTATTGGTTGCTTGAGGCATGGAACTCCAAAGTAGCAGCCCCATCTCAGAGGATACGAGCAGCTGGTTCTGCTGCTTATGTGTACATACAGCGAAAAGAGTGGGAGAAGGCTAGTACACTGCTGCGTGAAGCGGTGTTACTTCTTCCGAAAGTGAGTCCGCGGTTTCTATCTCATACAGACAAGCAGAGCTTGCTTTCGAGTCTGTCTGGCTTGACATCTATGGCCGCTGCTGCCGCTCTCAGTGCCAACGAAGGACCTTATGAGGCCCTTCGCCTCTTGGAGCTGGGGAGAGGCCTTATCTCAGGATTTGTTATGGACATTCGTACAGATTCCTCGGAGCTGGCATCGGACTACCCAGAATTGGCGAAGGAGTTTGATCGTCTTCGAGATGAGATGGGCCAGATCCAGAGCGGCATCGATGTATCGACGAAAGGGGATGACTTGGTAACTTGGCAGCGGAAGCAAGAAAGGCTTCGGAAAGCTGATGGAGAGCTCGACAAGCTCCTTGGAGACATCCGAGGCAAACTCGGATTTGGGACTTTTCTTCTACCGCCAACCGAAGCAGAACTGATGGAAGCTGCTACTCCGGATCCGATCATCGTTGTAAATGTAAGCTTCTACAGATGCGATGCATTCATCATCGAGAGTACGGCAATCACAGCGGTTGAGCTACCTGATTTGTCGCAAAGCAAGCTTCGCGCATGGGCAAGCTTCCCATCAGCCAGATCTGAGCTTGGATCTCGGCTAGAGTGGCTGTGGGATGCTCTATGTCACCCGTGTTTGGGTGCTCTTGGTCTTACATCTCCTGTACTTGGTGGTAACTGGCCCCATATCTGGTGGATTCCAACCGACGCTCTCAGCTGTACACCTATTCATGCGGCCGGGCGCTACAATCAAGGCTCTACAGAGACAGTCTTGGATAGAGCCATGTCATCATATGCCTTGACCATAAAGTCACTGCTTCATGGGAGAAAACGGGGTCTTGCTTCAGCCCTTGAATCACAGAGAAAGTCTGCGCTCCTTGTTGCTATGCGTAACACACCAGGCAGTACCAGATTACCGTTCGCTGAACACGAAATCAATATGGTGAAGCAGATGTGCCCAAAGCTCGGCCTCAAAGCGAACATACCTAAGCCATTGAAGGAGAGAGTCCTCGCGTCCTTGGAGACCTGTAATGTGTTTCATTTCGCAGGTCATGGCCGATTAAACCCGACGGAACCGTCGAAGAGCTGTTTATGTCTTGAAGACTGGGAGACCGACCCTCTTACGGTTCAAGACATCCGTGGGAAGAATCTCGAAAGCAGTCAACCATTTCTTGCATACCTCTCCGCTTGCCGAACCGGAACGAACATGGAGTCGAGACTTTCAGACGAAGGAATTCATCTAGTTGGTGCGTTCCACTTGACTGGCTTTAGGCATGTCGTTGGAACACTATGGGAAGTATCAGACAGACACTGCGTTGATGTAGCTGAAGCTTTCTATGAAACTCTGCGCGATGAAGGAATGAACGATCTGTCTGTGTGCAGAGGCCTGCATCGGGCACTGAGAAGGTTGAGAGATAAGGGGCGAGTCAAAGGCAAGGATGTCAGAGATATCACAGCGGTAAGCGAGGAAGAAGATCAACCAGATCTCGGAAATACGGACTGGATGCCCTACATTCATTTCGGATGCTAGTTGTTCTGTTGGTACAGGGATATATATTCCTTGAGTATGGAAGCAACATTTGGTTCAAGCGCCAGAGTTTCTTGAGTTTATCTTGTCGAATAGCAAGTTCATTTCTTTGGTAGATCTAGCGGTACGGTTAAACATCCTATAGGGACAGTAATACCATTACGTTACGACGAACTCCTATCTCAACCTAGGCTTCAGGATGCTCTCGGAGCCATTGCTCCATGCTGGTAGGAGTCACCTTACTAGCCCATCTCTCGTTATCAACAGGATCAATAGCAGCCTTCCCATTCAAGAATACCATACCATAAGCCAGGTCGATATACTTGTCCGCCTGCAAAGCACGAATGTTCTCCCTAGCCTGTTGCAACATCGCTTGGAGTTCAGCCTTACCGCCAAAGCACTGTTTCTTCATCTCATAGCCCCGTACTTTGCCGTAAATATCAGCGAGCTCAGGCATAGTGCAGTGAGACGACTCGACATAGTAGACTCCACGCTTGATGATGTCTTGATCATTTATCGCGAGCAGTGTATAATTTGCCAAGTCATCGAGAGTAGTAAACGACATTTTCTCCTCTCCAGTACCGAAGTACACAACACTTCGAGTCTCGGCGTTGACCAGACTGGGCCGACCTGCATCCTTGATATGAATGAGCGAATAATCCAAGATGGCACCTGTGAAGCCATAGATTGGTTTCAAGCCTGATGAGAGCTCGGCAAGACGCTTGAAAGCGATATAAGCATCATACGTCTCGTGATCGCCGAGTTCGAGCTTAGTCCAATCAAAGTTCCAAGAAGCGGCGTGGAAAACCTTGGATAGCCCGTTAGTGTTGATTTTATATTCGTAAATGCGGGGTTTACCTTGACACCTGCTTTCTCAGCTTCCAGCAAAAGAGCCAGTTGCCCTGCTCCGATGATGCTTGGCACTGGAGGGAGGGCGGCAATAACGACATCGACTTCCTTGACGGCTTTCGCAAGGTAAGACTTATCAAGGAAGTCGGGGCAAGCAACGAAACTCTCCAGCTTAGATGCAATATCGCCATTCAGTTTATCAGGGTTCCTGCTCAATCCGCGGACTTCATAGCCTTCTTCCAGGGCGTAGCGAGCAAGGGTCTGACCGACCATGCCGGTGATGCCTGCAATTAGAATGAGCATGATGAATTGAGGGATAACAAGGCTAGGGAGTGTCTGAAGGAATAGAACTGCCCTTCCAATGTTTGGCAGGCTATGTCCTTTTTATAGCTCGTCATTGCTACCAAAATCCTGGAATGCCCACAATTGGCGGATGATCCATTCCCTGATCGGAGTTGGACTTACGGACTTACGGGTTTACGCCGCATAGCCAAGGCCTCGTGCCGTAAGCATGCAGCTACTAAGAGATCCTTCTCACTCATGGTCTTATTCCGTTTCCGTCATCATCCAACTCCGAGGTATCTTCACTAAGCCATGATTTCGAAAGCGTGCGAACTATGTCGCCGGCGAAAGATCAAGTGCGATGGCGCATCGGTTTGCAGCGGATGTCGGACTAAACCCGCCATGTGTACCTATCGGCTCAAACCAAGAAACAGGGCGAGTAAAGCGAGTAAAGCTGTACCGGCAGAGATATCGACTCCCGAGGGTTCGCATAGTGATGGCGTGTATCCGGTTGCTATCACAGCTTCCAATGCTGGGGCCGAGTCTGGGACTCATGAACAGCTTGTCTATGGTCCGACGTCAACCTTTGCCTTTCTACAGACTTTACATGATGAGCTGATTCATAAGCGAGTTCCTAACCCCAAAGGTAAAGCTCAAAGTCTTGATGCATTTACTAAACGAAGTATCTTCTTTGGTCTGCCATATCGAGTGGACCCGCTCTCACTTCCTTCACGGCAAAGAATGGAAGACATTCTTCTGAAGTCTACAGCCATTGGGTTCCTGCAAGCTTTTGAGAAATATTCTTCCCATGCTTTGCCGTTCATAAACGCCGATAAAACTCGGGTGTCATTGGATATCCTCTACAACGCTAGGGTTAACGACACATCGACGTCACAAGACAAAGCTCTGCTACTTATGATACTTGCCATAGGGGCACTGAGCACCTCTGAAACCGAAACGGCAGAGACACTCTTGATACATGCCAAGCGTGAGGTCGCCCTGTTTGACGATGTCACAACATTGCCAATGATTCAGTTCTGTCTCCTGATGTCAGATTATCAACTCAACATGGGACGCCCAAATGCTGCGTACTTGCAGGTCTGCTCGGCGTGCACCAGAGCCATATCTATGGGTCTTCATGATAAGGTTGAGGATGGTGAAGAAGGAGAGGACTTGCAGGCACGATTCACTACATTTTGGGCAATGTATTTCCAACAAGTGTGAGTATCATCGAACCTTTTCGAATGGATGATACCTGACTTCAACCTTAGATGGATCTGTTTTATCGTTGGAAGAAAGGGTATACTGAAAAGATCCAACATCTCTTGCCAGTACCCAGATGATCAGCCCATGCTGGTCGATCTTTGCAGTTTGGCATCGATCTTGGAAGAGGCAACGTCATGTCCGCTCGGGCAAAGATACTGCAAACTTTCTCAGATGTACGAAAGTACTCGAAAGATTCATCTGAGGATTTGGGGAGATTGTGAAGACCTTTGGCTCGGACCGCCTCCCCTTCGAAGCCAAGGATCAGGGGCGGATAAGATGCCACAGCTTTTAGTCTGTAACGGTTTGTATTTCTATGATGTTTCGCGGATCTGGACTCCAGGGCTAATCCATTAGTTTACTATCACTTCATCCATACCATCTATCGGCCATTTCTTATTACTGAATCAGCACTCAGAGCTTTGGGTCAGATGGAGCGAGCCAATGCGATTTGGCTTCGACAAGCATGTAGATATGCTACAAACGCTGCTGAAGACTCGATTGTTCTCACTCATGAGATATACAAAGCTTCAGATACCAAAGGAGTGAGTATATTCTTGATGGGAAAGCCAGTGTGCATAAGCCAATCGTTGCATTGTTATATACCGTCATATTCCTTTGGACTCAAGGTCGATTGAGCCAACCACCGACACTAATAGGGATATTTCCAGATGAGACGATATAATGCGTTCTTTCTCGAAACAAGTTGCGCTATACTCCTATACGCATCAATGGGGCACCCGTCTAAACATCCACACCATCGAGATATGGTCGGACTCGCTATAGAGTGCCTTAAGTTAATGGCGGATGATGATCCTGTTAGAAACTCGATACTGCATCTACAGAAGCTCGTCGATGCCGTCGAAGGATATATATATGGGCCGCTTAATCGTGGGACGGAAGATCCATCCTCACATGCAGGTGTTGACCAGCATCCCTCCGATCAGTCCGATGCAATGTCGGAATTTTTGCCCTTGGGCAACCTCGCAGATAGTGCTACAAGCTTTGTATCCAGTGGTGTGGAGTATATGCCTTTGGGTTTCTTGGATCTTCTGCCGTTGGATCCTTCATTCCTGCTCGTGGCTGAAGATGGTACTGATATGGTTGAATAAGCCAGATAGTAAGATTGCAACAGAGTTTTCTGAGTACAACGAATCGAATTACGACATCAAGTCTAGGTTCTCGGGTAATCAAGTATAATTCATGGTACTTTGCTTAAAGTCTCCCGACTTATAATCTTTTTGGTCTGGTCTTACTCTGTCCGGAGGTCGTACACTTAAATAGGCTTTGGCCATATCGCTGTTGCCACTGAAATCCATTGATTATGCGCCTGAAGCTCAGATTCAGAAGCTTTCTCTAGAAGGGCTAAGTTGCCATGTCAAAGCTTAAAACTATCATGACGAATTGAATCAAAGGAGAAGCGAGCCTTCTTCTTTTACACTTTACGGCTGCCTGAAGCGAGAAGCCAAGGTGATATTAAACACCTTGCACATTAGCGCTCTGATAGGTAGATCACATGCTTCCGCAACAAATCAAGTCAATAAAGCTGCAGCTGTCTACCTGACGTGACTTCGCGCAGGGCTCAAGACCTCTCAGAGCCTACAAGAATATTCCACGCCTCAGTCGAAGCTGTTGTCCACTTCTCAATGGGTTGTCCAGTCACTCGCAGTAACCTTGAGTCACTGATAAGATTCGTCACTCCTTACATTGGAAACTCTGGGCGTCCTAGAGCATATAATCCGCTCCCCTCCATACAGCACAATTCTCACAAAGTTTAATATGTTATTGAAGGGCAAACCCCCTCTACATTTGAGGTACATATATGACCACGGTGTCACCCACCATACTGGACCAAACATCAACAAAATCTACACAATGCTCGACAAAATGAATACCAGCTTTAACCGAAGTCTCCCAATCCATTCTTTCGAGTTCCTAGCCTGCAACCTGGTGCAGCTTGCAAGCATCGACCACTATCATCACGTACGCGCGTTCCGAAAGGAGATTGTAACTATCCTTACCATCTTCGGCGCTATAAAATTTGTCGAATGGGCTCTCCGTACATCCTACTTTTTCCACACATACTGCCTTCATCGCAGTAAAATTCACCGCTACAACCACGTATCCCCCGACGGTTCGGCCGCATGGGCTCTAGTAACGGGATCTTCTGGTGGAATCGGATACGAGATTGTGCGTGAGCTCGCAAGAAGAGGGTTCAACGTTGTGCTGCATGGCCGGGTTGAACAGGATCTGTTAACCGCTATGGTGCAAGTGCACGAGGAGTTTCCCGAGCGCAATTTCAAAATAATCGTCGCAGACCCGACAGTCCTTGGAACGAAAGAGTTCTGGTACCGAAAGAGCTATGGGGACTGGAAGCTGGAACGTAAACTTGACCTTGGGGCTATAAAGAAGGACCTCTCCAAGCTTAACTTGACAGTCTTGGTCAATTGTGCAGATACGGAAGCCAAGCATACTGACCTTGGACGGATCTTGGATGAAAATGAAAAGTCTATCTGGAAACACATCAACTCTGACGCCCTTTATCCAATACAACTCTTTCGCACACTTCTTCCAACACTGATTGGTAACACCCCGTCTCTCATCATAAACGTCACCTCCCTAAGCGACAAAGGCATCCCACTCAAGATCGCAACCTCGGCAAGTCGGTCATTCCTTTCTAGAATGACCCAATCCTCGGCTCTGGAAATGAAACTCGAGGGCTACGACGTTGAAGCCTTGTGCGTACGGGTCTCGCGATGTATGGGTCAAACGGACAGTACTCTTGCTAGAGCAATCATTGCGAGAGTTGGTAGTCGCCGGAGTGTTGTTGTCGGTCATTGGTATCAGTTCCTCTACAAAGGTCTGATCGATTTGCTTCCTGGAAGGCTGTGGGACTGGTGTATCATACACTATATTCGTGGGATGACTGACATCAAGTCCAAGGGAAGTTGAACATTTTCCTTTCTTCTAATATCCCCTTCTACGCTTCTATCTACTCTTGAATAACAGATACGGGCGTTGCCTGCAAAGCTGTCTTCCCCATGCAAGAGTCTTTCCTTGCTATCATCTCCCTCCCTTCACCTAATTATTCCCTCAGATACTTATTGTGATGTCGCCTGAAGCTAATCGCAGATGGTCACCGATCTGACTGTAGTTTATCTGATCAAACACCAATATTTTGTCGCCGTGTAAGAGCTAGCTTTTTTTTCTTCCTTAGCATCATCGTTTATTTTTTGCTCATCATTATTATTTCTTTCATCTGCCCTTTTAGTCAAGCATATGATTCTCCAGTCGCACGCGATATTGAGCAGGCCCAACAAAAAGAATATTGCAAGTCAAAGGTGCATAGCGAAATTAGGTAAGTACTAAGACACCGCGGAATAATGCCTACCTCTATAGAGCAACTGCAGTTGATGAAAATTCTGAAACCGCTGATTGTTTAGACATGGCGGATAGAGATGCGTAAGCCTTGACGGCGATTGGCGAAAAGTTGCTGATTGTGCGCTGTCATGCATACGCAAAATGCATGATTGAACCCTGAAAATTAGTGAAGTCATGCACGGTCCCTCACTGTATTTTCGCGACACTGATAGTGGGCTTGGGACTGTAATCGTATTGAGATCGTGGCTCGTGGGTAGATACATAAGAAAAGACCTGTTCTATGACGATCCATAATAAAAACTGCAAACAAAAATCCTCCTGTCCCTCATCTAGGCGTGAGACTTTCTGCGGGTATCGTCGTCAACAGCAGAGGGAGTCTTGGGGCCACCAAAGCTAAACATATCCAAGAACGAGCTCCGCCTCTCGCCCTGACCCTGACCCTGGCCCTGGTCCATCGACTCACGTCTGCTCCCAGCGGGTGAGGCCTTCTTGGCGCCTCCCCAAAAGTCCATGATGGAGCTCCTCCTCTGCTCGAGGGGTTTGGGGGGAACGCAGACCATGATCTGCAGCTCGAGGTTCTCGATGTCGTTGTCGGTCTCGACCTTTGTGCGGCCGCAGTTGGAGAAGCTGGTGCCCGAGTAGAAGACATAGCCACTGAAGGGGCTGGCGAGGGCTGCAACGACGGCGCCCTTCTGACGCGCTACCTGCAGGGTTTGCTTGGAGAGCGTCTTGGCGTACCCTTGGCGCTTGTGGTGGGGATGCGTGATGACGGCATGGAGGAACATAACTTGGTCGTAGCGGGCGAGGTACGTCTGCTGAGTCTGCGTGATGCCTGATTGCAGTGCCGCAATTCTCTTTGCCGTCTTGCTCTCGCCATTGCTGGGGTCTTCCGACAGACCGAGCACTGAGGAAAATTAAGGTTAGCGAATTTGGTCTCACTAAACGAGCAAAAATGTGGGTTACATAAGGTACCTTGCTGGATCTGTTCAGTGACGCCCTTTCCATCGTCTTCGTGCTGGTGAAGCGACTGGATGATGGCAAGGGAGACAGGGTCGTGAGTCTTGGGCGCATCGACTACGTAGCAATGCCAATTCTTGCTGTTGTCGTCAATGATCCTCTTCAGAACCGTCTCGACGTGATTTGAGGCAGCTTCTGAACGGCCTGCTGAGGGGTAGCAGTACAGCCAGACAGAATCATTTGACAGCCCGCTGAGGATAATCTCCTTCAAAGCGGGGATGTCTTGTTGGGTAGCGATACGGACGCCCATAACGGATGCTTTGATCAATACCGATAATAATAAGAGTAGTTGTTGAGCTCAAGTTTGGTTGGAATGAAGAAACACCAAAAGTCAAGACAGTGAAAAGTCTTGAGGATCAGCCAGCTTTCATAGTCGGTATAAATTTTCCACCCGCCGCCCGGCAGTAAAAAGAGTCCAAGTGGGCTTTCTGAGGTTTGAGCCACGCAACGTCACACGCAAAGTGAATTCTGATCATGAGCCGATGCCAAGCCAAGCAACATGAGATCATAGCGGTGTCTGTCCAGGCCAAGTATTGGCCCTCCAGCACAACGAGGCGCTGGCGGCCTCTCCTCCTCCCCACAGCCGATCGCCTCATAGCGTAAGGTGCGCCAAGTCTGGAAGTTCCGCCTTAGCCGTGTGCCATTTAAACATTTTAAGCTTAATTGGCAAGGTTAAAACGTCTGATGCTCATGTTTTGATGCTCATCGTATGAGACGAATTATTGGTATCAGGTATAAATATAAGATGATGTCTCTTGGTATTGAAGGGAAAAAGCAAATGGATATCGAGATTTGGACGCCGAGATACAGGGATGTTTTGTGATCTGATGAGGAGATGATTTTTCGGAAAGAATGCAACCTACGACACTCGGCATGCAGTACAACCTGTGCCTGGTTTTACTCTTATCGTACAGCGCTCTTGTCGCTTGTCAGCGCTTGACATGTCAGCAGTAAAATTAATACCGGGAACAGCCGAGGCATTAACGTGCACCGTAACGTTTCGCTGCTGAGAAGAGTTTGGATCATCTCTCGTTCGAGGCAAAGCCTAACCATCATGTCATAGTTAGTAACACTTGTCTCACGACATGTGACGTTTATTCCAATCCCGAAGTATGTGCCACGAAAAACACGGTCTATTGGCCAACATTTCAGCACTGGAAACTGGGCCTTTCTGCGGAAGCCTTTGAGCTCTTGATATGCACCCCGCAACAACATTGCGGGGAGAAAATAGCCAAGCACGGCACTACTCATCTCCAGACCAAGAGATAGATACCTGATGAATACTATTTCTTAGCTTTATCTCACCTTGTGGGGGTTCGATCTTACTTAAGAAGTCGAGTGATAGACTAGACATCGTGATTGGTTCATGATAGCAGCGAGGTCTAGGCATGACGGAGGTTGAACCACTTTGGGCAATTGTGAGGCGGGTGCCTGAGCTGATGCGATATCCGCCTCTGAACTAACGAGTCGCAAAACGACAGACTACCATTCGACTAAATATTTAGATATAAAGTGACCTCCAGTTTCGTTCCGTTGGCTCTAGAGAATTCCTTGTTACGCTTCCATCAGCCCATGGCCAGCACAAAGAGCGTCGCAACTCTCTTGGCACCGTCACGAGTCGATCAAACCACTCTCTACGTGGAGCTTGGTCATGCAGACAGGTGTCCAATATAGTAGTTACTAATTACTACTTTAAAACCTAAGATTAAATAATCTAATTTATTGAATTAATAAACTACTTTTAGAATTTACTTATTATTATTATAGAAAGGTAATTCTTTTTTTTTTAATTCTTTTTTTTTAAATTCTTTTTTTTTTTAATTCTTTTTTTTTTTTAATTTTTTTTTTTTTATTTTTTTTTTTTTTATTTTTTTTTTTATTTTTATTTTTTTTTTATATTTTTTTTTTTTTTTTTTTTTTTATTATTTTTTATTTTTTTATTTTT